>BQNB010038993.1:0-48362 GCA_026074375.1 Tanacetum coccineum | reverse complement strand
CCAAAAGAAAATTTTCTAAAAAAGCAAAATATTTTTTTGATAATTTTTGTATTTTTTATGAATTAAATAAACTTTTAACTAAATTAAATTATAAAAAATATTAAATGATTACGAAAAATTCTGAAAAATTCACTGAAAATACTTCACACTCTAAAAGTCCTACGAAAAATAGAAAAAGCAAATTTGGCTTAAAAATAAGCCCCGAATTAAGCTAATACAGCTTAATAGCTTTAAAGCTGAAAACACACTTATATATTAAACACCTTGGGTCTTTAACGAAAAAGACCCAAGGGCGCAGTGGTAGAGTGTGTGTGTAAAAGGGGGATGTATCGCTTGGTCCCGGGTTCGAGTCTTGCTCACCCGGGCCAAGTGTCTTCCCCTTTTTTTTTTTTTTTGAAAACTCAAAGAAGCAAAGTTGTTAAGCTCGTGGGGCTTAACAACTTTGTCTTCTACAACTTTTTACGAAAAGCTGTCAATAAGCTTAAAAATAAGCTTAAAGTTGACAGAATGGCTTATTTGGCTTAAATGCTAGAAAATGCTAAGTCCTTTTGGACATTTGGTCGAAATAAGCTAAGGTTTGGACAATATAAGCTAAAAGGAAATCTAAACAAACTTAAATAAGCTGAAAAGGCTAAGTGCTAACACAAAATAAGCTGGGAAAAGCTTAAGATGACAGGAAAGCTAAACAAAGAGCTTAAAGGCAAAAAGGCTTAACTTGGGCATTCAAATAAGCTAACAAAAGGGAAATAAGCAAACTAAACTATTAACTTAATCAAAATAAGCTGCTAGGATCAAGATTTGAGCAATGGGGTGAGCTCAATAAGCCAAGAAGTGGCTTAAACCCACAACAGTACTAACTTGGAGGTTAGTACTGTTGGTGTAAATATGGGCTTAAAAAGCTCATAAAGCACAAGGAAGTGGGAGTAAACTTAACACAGCTTATTAAACAAACAACATAAACTAGAAGGAACACAATTGGGCTTATGAAATAAGCTGGATTAGCAAGGGAAGAAAAATAAGCAGTCCCTATGCCTAAGTCATGCTGCAACAGTCCAAGGGGCAAGATTGAGCTTAAGAATAAGCCATCAAATAAGCTTCCTAGATGTTAAAACTCTAGGGGCTTATACAAGAGCCTATAGGCTTTTGAAATAAGCCAAGAACTTGGGCTTAAGTGTGCTTAAAGAGCAAGCAATAAGAGCTTAAAATCTCCCCTTTGCACCAGGGGAGATTAAAGCTGAGCTCAAGGGCTTATTTGACAGCTTTTAAAAAGCTGTCAAATAAGCTCTAAACAAAGAATTGAGCTAAAACAGATTGAGTGTTCTATGAAAGGGGCTTGTGCACCAATTTTCAACTTTTAAAAATCATTTTTACTTACTTATTTTTGATGGTGAAAAAGGCTTGTGGATTTTTTTAAGACTGCCAACAACAAACACTTGGTGCTTTTTGACTTACAAAGTCAAAAGACACCAAGGTTTTAATAGGCTGTTTAACACACAAAAGCAGACCCCTTTTTTGCACTTAAACTCAAACCTACAAGTGCTTAACCAAATAAGCACTTGTGGTATCTTAAAAACCTCACAGTTATGAAAACAGTTTTAATAACTTTGGAAAACCATTTTAAAACTAAAAACTTTTTTAAAAACAGCTTGAAAATGCTTAAAGACTTAAGTTAAATTTAACCAAAACTCCTCAACCCATGCAAACACCCTTTTTGACCCGTTTTTAGGGTTATCCCAAACACCCCTTTATGTAAACTATCAAAACTATTTGAGCTTAAAAACTGTTTTAAAAACTAAACTAGCTAAAACCTTTTATCTACTCACACTAATTTTCACCTAATTAAGCTACTTAAGTAATAAAAACTATAGCTTATTCAGAGAAATAAGCTACTTTCTCTCCTAGCTTATTACACTAACTTGGCAGTTTTAAGTTATAAACTGAGATTGCACACATTTATTCAATGAAAACTTAAAACATATAAATAACAAGACTAAACAAATGTGTTTGCAAAGATTAAAAGCAAATAAGCTAATGTCTTGAGCTAAAAAATTAAGCTAAGTAAAAATTGAGAAATGAAACCTTGATATTTGTAGTCTCAGTCACAAGCCACTCTTGTAGAGTGAGTGGCTTAAAAACATACCTAATGGCTCCTTAGCCTCTAAACCTGAGCTTAAAAGCTCAATAAGCTTTTTTAGCTTATTACTCCTTTTAGCTTCCAAAATGAACTCAAATTCACTTAAGTAATCATGATGTTATTGTAACTTGATTAAAATGAGTAAATGAATGACAATTGTCAAATTTTAACTAAATTTGAACTTATGAACAGGAATAAGCTCAAAAGAGCTTATTGAGAGCTTATGAAGTAAAAATAGCTTAAATTTTCATTAAAACTGAGAATTACAAGTGCATACAAAGAAAGTAGCTTAAAGACACTTAAACTATTTTAAAAACTATATTAAAACTGACTTAAAAACTAACTATTAGCCACAATGGCTTTACAAAGCTATTTATAGGAAAATTCGACTATGCTTGTGTCTTCCTCTTGGTTTTGCTGTTGTGCTTGTTTGTAGACACACAAAAGGGATGTGTTTGTTGTGTGAGGGGTTCACAGCCTCTAATCTTGGCCCTTCAATCTTTCTTGGGTCATCTTGGTCGTCGAAATGAGCTTAGGGAGTTGTGAGATTGCCAAGTTGGCAATTTCACAGCTGGGAAGGTTTAGGGGGTGATTGTCCATGGGGTTGGTTGGGTTTGTAGGATAAAACGACGGGTAAAGACTGGTATGGGGGGAATACATTTTTTAGGCGGGAAAATTGAGTTTGTACGAAGGTTGGGGATGACAGGGTACGGGTTTGTAGAATTGGCAGTTTTGGCCCTCCAAAGATATAAGTGTGTTTGCACAATTCGTCCTTGAGGTTATATAACTTTGGGGACTTGGCAAGTTAAGTCCCCAAACGTTATATGTGCAATTGCACCGCACGTCCTTGGTGTGTTATAACTTCAAGGACTTGACAGTTTTAGTCCTTGGAGTACAACTTTGCTTCCATGGCAATTTTCCCCCTTGTCTTTCTTTTTCTCTTTTCCTCTTTAAATATAAGTTTAGGGTTTTGGCAATTTTAACCCTCAAACTTATATTTCTTCACATGTTGACTTTTGGATTTGTCGGGGTTGACTTTGACTTTGACCAGTTGACTTTTCTGTTGACTTTTTGACTTGATTGACTTTTCGGCTTCGATTTGGCTTTGTCTTTCACAGTCTTTTCCATTCCGAGTCCGGTTTTGTCGTTTTGGCTTTGTTTTTCGTCTTTTTCTTAGTTATCCGTTCCTGCACAATACAATTAGCAAAACAAGCGTATATTTGGCATTTTAAGTCCGTTTTTGGTTATGTTAGCTCGTTTTTAAAGGTAAAAGGTATGTGTAATTAAGCACATACCAAAATCCCCCATACTAAGGTATTGCCGTGTCCTCACGCAATGCTATGAAGTAAGCATTTACGAAAACTAAGAATCTCAATCCCCCTCGACTAATAACTTTGAAAAGTAGCAAAGTGTTCGTCAAGGGAAACTAAAGAATCAAAAGCTTCGACAAGTCCCGTTTTCACCAGTTCTTTTATTTTCAAAAGTATGAATCAAGCTTTTTTAGTTAAATAATTTGAGTTTTGGCTTTTAAATTCTGTCTATAAGCTTTTAGTTTTCTCAAATAATGTTACTAATTTATACGCTCATTTATAAGCTTCCGTAAGCTCATTCATGCTCTTCTTAGTCTCTAAGCTAAGATTCTTGTGATTGAGCTTAAATAGTCATTTAATCTACTTTAACTTTAAAAACAGTTAAAATCCTTGACTATTTGGATTTTGGAAGATGAGCCAATTAAGGAAGGGCTCATATGGACTATTACTGGCTTATCTTAGGATAAGCCAGGGTTGTTGATAAGCTCATTTGAGTAATTTGCTTTTGTTTAGCTAAAGCACACTGTAAGTTCTCATTTATTTCCTTTGTCTTTAAATTTCTAGCTTATTTTGCTTAAGTTACTTATCTAGTTGCTTATTAGTAGCTTATCTGTGCTTATCTATATGTTTTTATGTTTGTTAAGTAGCTTTCATTATCTGTTTTTGATTTTTATAGATTAGATATTAGATTTCTCATTTTGCTCCTTAAATCTGTCATAAAATCAAAAAAAATATTTAGCAAAACTTTTAGATCTTAGTTTATAGCTTAATTGATAGTTAAAACAAGTTTATTAAGTCTAATATAAGCTAGTTGTCATCTGGTCTTTAAGTTTGTTTTATTAAGTTTCTTAATTACTAGCTTAAATAAATGTTCATAAGTCTTAAGGAGTGTTTGGATTAGTGCTATTTGACCCTTAAAAGTCAAACTGAGTTGAGTTCATTGCTTGAGTCATTGTTAAAATCACTATAAATCAGTAGTGAAAGAGATTTTAAAGGTTAGATTTAAAAATCTAGAAAGTTTAAGCTCAATTTCTTTGTCTATGCACCAGGGGAGTTTGTTTTCAAAAAGCTAGTTAAGAATTTTTGATCCAAGCTTCTTTGAGCTTGGATCTTGTTTGTGTTGAGTTTAAACACACTAAATAAGAGGGTCTAGTGCAGGAGTTACCATTAAGGTCACCTGCATTGTCATATTGACCATTTGGCCAAGTGCACCAGCAGTAGTAAAAACAGCAGTTACTACTGCTGCCTTTTCATTTGAACTTAAGCTAGCTTAATTAGGTTTTAGGTTTTAAAATTGAATAAGATTTTAGTTTAGATATAGGATACGATAGTTTAAAACTTGTTTTCACATTTCTATCTTATTTCTTAGGATAAATTAGCTTTTAAAAGTTCATCAAAAATCTTAAAAATCTAAAAACAGTAGTAACTAGCTCTTATTTTCTAAATTTAGAATTTTAGCTTATAGAAGTAGATTTTATGCATTATATTTATAGCCCTAATTTCAATGAAGGTTAATATCTAAAGTGAATATACAAGCTACTAAAGCATATGTACAAGTAACATAACATCTCATATGAATATACATTCTCTCCAAAGAAAGGTATAAGTTCCCCTTAAAAAGCTCGAATAAACAAGTCATTAAGCAGATCTCCTTAAAATAGCCGTTGACCTCCGTATCATCATATCCAATTTCTTCACCACCACTTAGTACAAGATACTATACTCATATACAATTTTAAACCCTAATTTTATTCTAATCATAAGCTTCACAGCATATTTACACTCAAAACCCTATATTTTAAAAGTCTTAAAACCCTAACCCAAGCAACATACTAACCATGACATGTTCCTCCCTTGCTTTTTATCCACGCATACAACCGCTAAAACAACTCTCAAATAAGTTTGTAATATACATTATCTAACAAACATTAATTGTAAACCTAAACCAACTCTCAAATAAGTTTTAATAACTTAATTTATAACATTATCAATCATTTTCAAACATCATTCCATCATCATTTCATCATTCTACTTCAATTACACAAGAAATAAATCCAGGAAACCCTAATTGTACCCTAATTGTGATTTTGACCCGTTTACTCATTTTCAGACCATCTCATTCTCAAGTAAGCAACCAAGAGTCATTGTAAACCCATAAAATGAGTTTACAAACCTTTATCCATCATTAACCATCCTTGCTTCAACAATGTACGAGAATTACAAAGCTAGAAAACCCTAAAAGCCTTATATGAACCCTAATTCCAAGCTACGGCTTATTCTTTCAATTTCAACCCATTTTAACTAAAACCAACGATCAAACTTCATTGATAATACTTTATTTAAGCTCTAGGATCTGTATTCCATCATTCCTAATCAAGAGTATGCAAAATATAAACCAAGAAAGTCAAGAAAACCCTAAACATGCCCTAATCAAACCCGTGACCTCATTTCTTCAATTCTAATCCGTTTGAACCCAAACCAATTGCTAATCTTTGCTAATCCTTCCTATATCAGACCTTGGCTACATATATTAACCATCCTTAATCAATTACACACGAAATAAAAGCTTGAAAACCTGTGAATCACTAGTCGAACCCAAAACAGACCCGCACCCCATTTTTGGATTCTTTAACCCATTTTAGCCCTAACCATGTGCAAGGCACTTGCATAAACTCCTTCTAGACACCTTGTAGCTGCTCACCCACCTACTTGAACCTTCTCTTGGTCGAAATTAAAGGCACATGACCTTCTTTTTGCTCCAATCAGCCGCAGACACCACAAGAACCAAAACCACCTCCATCAACCTCCACCTTGCACCATAGCATCTCCAACACAGCCCCTAGACTCTACACATCATCTCCCATGTGTCCTAACCTGATCACTAAGATTTCTTGGCCTCTAAGGGTTGGAAATGGTATAAATAGGGGTCTTGGGCACTCATTCAAACTCGCACCACACCTCCTCCTCTATAACCCTTATAGGCATCAATCCTTTGCTCCCTTATGATCCTAGGATCATTAAAGAAGTTTAAGAAGTGAAGCCCTGAAAAATTGAAGCCCTGGAGTGAAGATACAAGGCGTACGAGTGGAAATACTACCCGAAATGACCCATTTCCACCATTTTTGATCATTGAAGCTCAAACCCAGGTTTTGAATGTTCTACTTCTGCTACCACACCCTTATAATGTTCATATGATCCTAAATATACTCATGTTAAAGATTCATAACTCAATTCATGCTCATTTTCCATTTTGATCCAAAACCGTACACCCAAAACCCTAATTTCGTGTTTTTCTTAAAACTAAATGTTATAATGATTAAATATTGTTATAATCTATCCTAGCATGCTTAAATAATGTTAAAATAACCACTTTATTGATTAATGAAGGAATTTGAACTTAAAACCCGCGCGTTTACGTTTTGAAACCCTAATTTGACCCGTTTTACTTCCTAGCTTAACGAATCATTAATTTAAACTTGCGTTGTGTTCAAACTTCATATTTTAGTTTATTTATACTTATAAATGTCTAATGAAATGTTAAAATAAGCTTGCATGGCAATTTGGACATGTTTTGTAATTATAATCCATGCAAGGGGTATATATCGTAACTTTCGGAAACTTATAACTAAAAGGACTATAAATGTCATTTTACCTAAATGTTATAACCTTCAGGGGTCTTTATGTTCACTTCAAAGTCTAGGTTTACTTGGCATATCTTTCAAAGTTGAGGGACCAAAGTCGTAAAAGTGCAAACTCCAAGGACTATTTTGCAACTTTTCAAACCCCAGGGTCTAAAATGTAACATTTTGAAAAAGTATAAAATCATGCTCAAAACATTATCCACTAAACTTTAATTAACGCTTCTCGTGCTTAACATTTCCAGATATTGATCAAAACGCTTAAAACCGATTATATCATATCACAATACTAGGGAGCTTCATATTAAGGAGTTTCATCTTGGTAGCTCCTCAAACGTTTACTGAATGACTTCTGAATTATGATGGCCCGAACGGTGATACAATAATTCCAAACCTCTTCAATCAAACTATAACTCTTAAACTAAAGTTCTAGAGTACAATCTTACCTAAGACTTCACATATTTACTAAGGTTGCTATTGACGGCTGTTTACTATCATTTTACTATATCAACAATCCCGGTTAAGATTGTGATAAGGTCGTCAGCTTTCATTTTGGAATATTTATTACATCTACCTATCAGGTGAAGTTCATAACCTCGCCTTTACTTATTTACATGTTTTATAAACCCGCGAGGGGGATACATGCTTGTTACAAACTCTTTTACATACTCGTTTATCTTATAACAATGTGATTACTTTTCAAAGACTTATACATGCTTAAACCAGGAATACAAGTGTTTTTACAAGTTATATGCTATCCTGATACACTATTACAACTACTGTCTAAGTTACATTATGCCAAAAGTCCCTCATTATCATGGACCATTAATCACTTTCGGGTGAACGCGAATATTGTGGATAGATCTATCGGGATTGACGAATCATGTTTGTGTTAGCCGGATAGGTAACCAAACACACTATATTTAAATTTCATAGGTATATGGCAATTACCTACACCGAAGGCCATTATCTCTCTATATATATATACATCATTTTGGGTATATATATACACTAGTCAGTTTGTGTTGCTGTAGCTTAGGACAGAACTTATATATACCAGACAAGCAAACAGACCAACAAGACACTAACGCTATATAACGGTTACTATGTTAATTGCATTCGTTTGGCAAGTATTACAATTACGAGTATATTATACATGACCCAGTTCATAACAATTAACATTTTTTATAATATTTGTGTTTGTACAAATTATTACATTATGATTGTATTCAAACTGTTTATCAAACCTATGAACTTCATTAACCTTTGTGTTGACTTTTTGCTTGTTTATCTTAGGTTATGAGCTATATACGGCCGGAGTGGCATGGACCATGAAGTGGGCTTAAAAACTTGTTAGTCATTCAATTGTATGTAACTTATATTTTGGGGCTGCCTTTGTAAAACTCTGATTTGAAATGAATGATAACATATCTTTTGAA
This sequence comes from Tanacetum coccineum, assembly GCA_026074375.1. Classification (NCBI taxonomy): domain Eukaryota; kingdom Viridiplantae; phylum Streptophyta; class Magnoliopsida; order Asterales; family Asteraceae; genus Tanacetum; species Tanacetum coccineum. Next base: position 39,841 of record BQNB010038993.1, on the reverse strand, counting down.
TAAACGTCTCTTTTGGGTCGTTTTCTATGATTATGATTGTTGTATCCATGAAGTAATACCCCAGATTAGCTTCCGCTGCTATATTGTAAAAATGGGGGTGTTACAGATTGGTATCAGCGCCATGGTTATAGAGAACAAGGTCAAACCATAATATATAACCACATTTTTTTTCTAGCCATCATGTCCTCCGTGCCACTACATCCGGAATCAGTATGAATGATAACATAATTATTATTACTATATTATATCCTAAATAATTTGTTTTTTACAATTAGGTTGTTAACAGAACGATGTCTTCTCCCAACCGCTCTACTTCTGATATTGAGGATGCTTTTTCCTCTATGAATATTCTTAACTATACTTCGGTCTCATCAGATTATTTCCCAGCTTCATCAGGAAGCAGTTCTTTTAACTCTTTGGAAAACTCTAACGATAATATGATTCCACTGGTATTCTCACCTTTCTACAATAATCCTTGTTTGAAGGACGTACAAGATTGTTATGTAAGGATATTACTATTTCATCACCAGTCCTTATTACCTTCACCAGCTATTTTTTGACTCATCTTGGTTTTACACCATCACTACTATTGATCCCGATATTTCTTTGTTACTGGAGAACTATTACACATAGAAGTAAAATCATTCGCACTTCTTCCTAACTACGCTTATCTATCATCTCGAATCAAACTTGTATTTGGTATCTACCATCTATTTCAGTTTTATACTCCTATCCCTACTTCAAGTATTTTGAAATAGGGATAAAATGTTAGATATGATTGTATCTGAAACATCTGAGAAAACAAGGAAGATATTTTAAAATTTACATAGATGAAATCTATCATCACCACATCGAGGAAAATGGAGGAAGGTCGTATTGATAGAATGGATCATACGAAGGTTTAGTGTCGAACTAAAGACAAACTCAAGAAAATCCATACTCAGATTATCAGACTTCAAAAGAAGCGGTTAGGGCAAAAAGATAAGATTGCTTTTGCTCACTACAAAAAATTTCAATCTCGAACAAATCATTGAGAAAATCCAAGCTTGTCACCAAACAGATCAGGAGGATCTTTAGGATGTCATCGACCGACTCAAAATCAACAAACTCTTAAACTAATTATAGCTTTATCCTAGCCATGGGATGTGTGGTATAAATAAAAACGCTTGTAAAATCTTGACTATGGACTGTAAGAAGGGCAAGTTATTTATAAAGGCATCCCATTTCGTATCTTATTGTTTCCAATTTATCGCTCTTTCATCATCATTTCCACCAATTGCATTATTATCTCCGTCTTCATGAATCATACCATAACCCCTAAGTGCTTAAAATTCAAAAATAAGCATTTCTCTTTAAGCATTTTAAGCATCACATTTTCTTTTAAGTATTACCTTCCAAAACTTATGATGTCATTCTTACTACGTGTTATCTCGTGGTAGAATGCCTCCAAAAGGACGTCAACATTTGAAACACCAGCCATAACTTTTGCTGCCATCCGAAACTAATTTTGATTGCATTTCCTCAGCTATGAAAGCTAAGTGTGCTATCATGCAAGTGCTCGTTAATTCCCAATAGGAACACGGACTACAAAAACAATAAAAATTGGAATCCTGTTAGCAAAAACGGGAAACTATAAAGAGTTTGTTAGCTGTCAACCTTTCTACTTCAATGGTACGGAAGGAGCAGTTGGCCTCATTCTTGGTTTGGCGATTGAATTAGTATTTTCTCATTGCCACTGTTCCGAAAAAACAAAGTGACATATGCCTACGGTACATTATAACGAGGAATGCATGGTCATTGTGGAATTCATCACACTCAACCTATTGAATAGATCAAAGCCAATCAAATACTTGGACCGAATTGAAAAGACTATTAACCGATAAGTATTGCCCTCGAATGAAATCAAGAAAATGGGAAGACATTTTTGACACCTTCGTTGTAAAAGGAAATGATTCTTAAGGGGGGTCTTACATTAGGTGATTCCATGAATTAGCGTTTATGCCCCAACATGGACCAAATGCCGAGGAACTTATGGATGTCTTCATCAATGGATTAAATAGAAGTATTGGAGGAATTTACTGCCTCAAAGCCTCAAACTTTGGAGGAAGCCATCAACATAGCCCAGAGGTTAATGGATCAGATAATAAAGCATGATTCTGTACAAGAAGCTAATGATCATAAACGAAAGCTTGAGGATAAGGGAAACATCATCAACAACAACTATCAGAATAACTATTTCAATAACAACCGTAAACAAGATCACCACACGCAGCAGAACAAGAAGCAAGAAACATTCAGGATTATACTGTACCAATGGGTATACAAGGATCGTCCTTGTCTGAAAGGTGCACCTGCATCACTAGGTCCTTGCACACCCCCCCACCCCCAATTGCTAGTTTCGAACTTGCAACAAGATAGGTCATCTGACCAAGAACTGCAGAAAACCGGCTACTGGAAACAACCAACAAACAGTATCCGTAACCTATAATACCTGTGGAAAGAAAGGACATTATGCGAATCAGTGCCCAAAAGCAAACAACAGGGCCACAAGAAAAAACTTTACTTAGAGATGAGCTGAATTTTGTTCACTTTAGGATTTTACCTTGAAACAATCTCGAGGATATTCAACTTCATTAGAATCTTCTTCATCTAAAAACCCCAAATCATCAATCCGCCGTCTGTTACTTTTATATACTACAAGATACTTAGCAAAGTATCAAACTTTTTTTTCTATGTAAACGTTATCCATGAAATATAAAAGTGACGATTTCATTACATTTGTTATCCGGTGTATCAAAACTCTAACATTGTTTTCAATATCTATTATGTTCAAATTGAATACTCTCTATACATTTGCAACATATATTATCATCCTGAGTTATATGGGGTCAGTACAATCATCTCTCAATATTATCATAACAATTCATTTTCTACACATTACCATATTGTGTTTTTAGCTTAGGTAGACGATTTATGATCATTCTTAGCTGAAAATGAATTAGGCACTTCTTCATTTGAATAAGGAAATTAATAAAAAATCTCTGAACTATGAATTTATAAATTTCTCAGTTACAAGGAGTTGAATGCTTCTTTTTGTAAGTGACAAAATTATAAATAAATAGGCTTAAGTATATAACATACGTACAAACAAGTTTCTTTTAATCCGTTTGTACAAACAATCCCTTAATCATTATCATTATTACCTTCATTACCTTCAATATCTATTCATTTCCAAATCTGTATCTCACGTAATTAGCAACTCTCTTACAAATTCATAATCAATTCTTGACATCACTCATTCCATGATCTCCGTATCATATATATTTTCTGTTTTAATTCTGCAACATCATAACCAGAAACACACAAGAATCTATGCAATGTCAAATGATTTCAATATCACTAGGTATGAAAATTTTAACAAAGACTTGTGATAGCATTCTTATTTGATGTTGACTTTTAAAGGTTAATGAATAACGATTCTTTACGATCACAGTAGCACAGCAGAAGCATGGTAGGCCCATAACCCACAGGTTTCGTAAATCAAAGTATTTCATCTACCCAGGTTCTATCAGGATCTGAAGAAATTCTATTGGCTGTCATCAAGAGGTGTAGTCTTGAAAATAATAGATGTGTGAAAGAGGTAATTATAATTATGGTTCGCAACATAATTATAAATGCATCACACACGTGGGGACTTGAGACCTTGATTTACTAACATAAATAATCAAATTCATGCCAGTAACTCATCTATTTCTCTATAACTTCAATTATATTTTGGATGAGTTTTCTGTAAGGGGTGGAGACTATTACAAACATCAGAATTTTCATCAGCTATTTTACTATTATCACTCTTTTTACGTGGGATTTTTTAGTTTTATTTACATTACTTGATTTGTCAATATTTAGTATATCAATGTACCTTGCATAATTAAAAGTAGACATGCTCACCGCAAACCTACTATGTCTTCCTGTATTCTATATGTCAAGCAAAACTTCACAATATGTCAAGTCAATTCATTCTTATCCTTATTCAATGTACATGATTCCTATATTGTCCATTCGTACGTTATTTCAAAAACGGGCTTTAAACCGTTATCGTTTACCTCTAAACCCTAATATAATGGAAGTTTATCATTAAAGTGAATGCAAAGATACAAAGCATTATATACAAGTTATTATAAACATCTCATTTTAACTTATATACTCCCCTCAGTCAAGTACAAGATTTCATAAAGCATTAGTGTACAAGTCATAAATGCACTATATCCAAATTAGCCGTTTTAAACTCCGTTTTCATTAAATTTCTTCATTCACCCACTTATGTACAAGCTACTAATACTATTCTACAATGGGTAATAACCTAATTATTCTATTCATAAGCCTTTACACCTTTTTCTATCAAACCCTAATTCACAACCTAAACCCTAAAACAAAGCTGATTCTAACCAATGCCAAGTTTCTCATTTTTATCCATTTTTAAACCTAACCAACTCTCAAATAGTTTTACTAAACTTAATTTATAACTTATAATCATTTTCAACATAATTTCATCATTCGTCTTCAATTACCACAAGAAATATATCATGAATCCCTAATTGTGATTTTGGCCCCGTTTATATTTTTAGACCAATTCATTCTAAGTAAGCAACCAAGAGTCGTTGTAAACCCATTAAAATGAGTTTTCAAACTTTTATCCATCATTAAACCATCCTTGCTTCAACAATGTACGAGAATTACAAAGTTAGAAACCCTAAAAGCCTTATATGAAACCCTAATTCAGTCGGCTTATTCTTTCATTTTCAACCCATTTTAACTATAAAAAACCAATGTTCAAACTTCCATGGATAATACTTTTTTAAGTCTTGGGATCCGTTTCCTATCATTCTAATCAAGAGTATGCAATATATAAACCAAGAAAGTCAAGGAAAACACTAAAAGTGCCCTAATCAAATACCCGTTGACTCATTTCTTCAATTCTAATACGTTTTACTCCCAATACATTTGATAATATTTGTTATTACTTCCTATATCAGACCTTGGTATATATTTTCAACTATCCTTAATCAAGTACCATCATGATATAAAAGCTGAATCAATTGTGAAAACATAGTCGAACCCCAAAACAGCCACATACCCCTTTCACCATCATTTTTGACCCATTTTAACATTTCCAAGTGAAAATCAATTCTTTTGTGAACCTCTTCTAGAAAACCCTTAAGCAGGTTACACCTACTTAGACCATTTCTTGGTTAATAAATGATGGCACATCGTCACTCTCGTTTGCTAGAAACTGCCGCGGCTGATGTACCACCACAAATACACCCGTCTAGTTGATTTCTTGCAACTTGACTCTTCCAAATCAGCCCTAGCTTCAACACATATGTACTAGACCTGCCAAGTGTATCACATCAGATTCATGAGCTGCATTACCTCACTTGATCGCAAACTTGTGTAAATAGACGTTGTTACCTTCACGTCAATTTATCCCCCACTTCTTTTCTCATACCCATTATAGCAACTATCCTTTGCTCCCTTATGATCCTAGGATATTAAAAGAAGTCTAAGAAAGCGAATCTTTGAAGATTTGATGCCCGGGAACCAAGATACAAGCGTACGAGTGGAAATTATACCCGAAATGACCCATTTCCACCATTTTTGATCCTTGAAGCTCAAACCAGGTTGTGAAATGTTCTACTTCTGAATACAGCTGTATTAATGTTATATGAGTCCTAAATTTACTCTTGTTAAAGTTTCATAACTAATTTCATGATCATTTTTCTCCATTTTGATCAAATCGTTTCACCGAAACATAATTTTCGCGTTTTCCTTAAAAATAACTGTTATAATGATTATATAGTGTTATAATCTATCTTAGCAGCTTAAATCATGTAAAAATAACCACTTTAGTGATTAATGATGGACTTGATACTTAAAACCGCGCGTTTAAGTTTTTTTAAAACCTATTTGAACTGTTTTAATTCCTGCGCTTAAACGAACCTTATATTTAAATGCGTTGTGTTAAACTTCCATATTTTAGTCTTATTATAACTTCTATATGTATATTGAAATGTTAATAGCTTGATGGCAATTTTGGACATGTTTGTAATTATAATCAATGCAAGGGGTATATATCGTAAACTTTCGGAAAACTTTAACTAAAAGAAAGATAAAAAAGACTATAAATGCCATTTACCAAAGATATAAAATACAGGGGTTTATTATGTCACTTCTGTTATTTCAAGTTTATTGGCATATCTTCAAAGTTGAGGGACCAAAGTGTAAAAGTGCATAACTACAAGGACTTATTTTGCAACTTTTTAAACCAGGGTAACTAAAATGTAACATTTTGAAAAAGTATAAAAATTCATGTCAAAACATTATCCAGCATAATTTAATTATGCTTCTCGTGCTTAACACATTCTAGTATATTGATCAAAACGTTTAAAATCGATTATATAATATCAACTATACTAGGGAGCTTCATTTAAGGATTTTCATATTGGTAGCTCCTCAAACGTTTTACTGGAATGACTTCTGAATTATGATGACCCGAACGTGATTACAATAATTCCAAATCTTCACTCAAAACTCATAACTCTTAAAACTAAAGTTCTAGAGTACAATCTTCCTAAGACTCAACATATTTACTCAGGTTGCGTGACGTGGCTGTTTATTATCATTTTACTATATCAACCTTCCCCGGTTAAGATTGTGATAAGGTCGTCAGCTTTCATTTTGGAATATTTATTACATCTACAATTAGGTGTAGTCAGATCCTGCCTTACCTTTTTTACATGTTTTTATAAAACGTGTGGGGATACATGCTTGTTACAAACTCTTTTACATACTCGTTTATCTTATAACAATGTGATTACTTTTCAAAGACTTATACATGCTTAAACTAGGAATACAAGTGTTTTTACAAGTTATATGCTATCCTGATACACTATTACAGCTACTGTCTAAGTTACATTATGCCAAAAGTCCCTCATTATCATGGATCATTAATCACTTTTGGATGAACGCAAATATTGTGGATAGATCTATCAGGATTGACGAATCCTGTTTGTGTTAGCCGGATAGGTAACCAAACACACTATATTTAAATTTCATAGGTATATGGCAATTACCTACACCGAGGGCCATTATCTCTTCTTATATATTATTCATCTAGTTTGTGTATATATATACATAGTCAGTTTGTGTGCCATTGAGCTTACAACAGACTATACTATACAGACAGACCAAACAGACCATACAAGACAATAACGGCAGAATACACGTTACTATGATAATTGCATTTGTTGGCAATTATTACAAATAAACGGGTATTTATATAACGTGACCAAGATTAATAACTATTAATTTCAGAATATTGTGTTTGTACAATTATTACATCCTGACTTGTATTCAAACTGTTTATCAAACTATGGAACTTCCTCAACCTTTGTGTTGACGTTTTAGCATGTTTATATCAGTTTATTAAGCAATATAGGCACGGAGTGGCATGGAATGAAGATGGCTAAAACTTGTTATCATTCACATTGTATGTAACTAGATTTTAGGACCTGCCTTTGTAAAAATCTGATTTGAAATGAATGATAAACCTATCGTTTGAATAAAGTATCTTTTGGTCATTTTCTATGTATGATTGTTGTATCATGAAGTAATACCAGATTAGCTTTTGTGTATATTGTAAAAATCGAGGTGTTACATAAAGGGCATTAAGATTCAAGGACCATTTGGTGTAATTTGGAAACTTGGGGGCTAGATTTTACTTAGGTTTTTGTGGTTTGGACTGAGTTGACTAGATTTGAATGGTTGACTTTTTGACTTTGGGTTTTTTTAATCCCCGGCTTCTTTTTGTTGCTCTTCCGTTTCTCCGCTGTCCGTGTTTGCCAGTTTTTTGACGGTTTTCTTGGATTTTTGTCTTATCTCGTATGCACACACAATACGCAAAAACAGTTACCTATGCTATTTTATGTGTGTTTATTGGTCATTAGGTGTATTTTTGTGTTAACGGATATGTTTATTTTACACTTATCAATAATCTTGCTTTAATGTTAGCTCCTGAATCTGACGAAACGATTCGTCTTGTCAAAGAAAGTCGATCAAAATTAAGCGATTTAATCAGAACTTTTGATTATGACAAGTTAAATAATCTTTATGATTTGTTTGTTTCCAACAACGGGAAAAGTCGCCTGAACAAACACTTATTTTCCAAAATCAAAGTGAGCATACATCTTTAATAATGAAATTTCCAAAGAGTCTTTTGTAAACAAAACAACCTTTGTTAGGAAATCGAAATGGGATGAATCCATTCCTTAGGGATCAAAAGTGTAATAGCTCTAAGATACTTTTCAAGATTAAAAAGACGGGTTGACATGATTTTTGATGGAGTGGGAACGCTGCAAACAAACAATCGCTAAAAGAAAATTTTTGTGTAAACATAGATCCTTTCATTCAAAACACAATCAAAGGAAATTTTTGCCCCCAAATTAAAAGAATCAATGCGGACTTAGAAAAATTTCACTTGTGTTTGAACGAGGAAATAGTTGCTGATTTGAGATACTTTAATTTTTGAACATGAAGTAGGACACTCTCATCTCAACTGGAAACTCAAAAAACCAGTTTTCGAATGAAAAATCGATCAGATTCAAGGGAATATTACTATGCTGATCACATGAATGCAATACTTGGTGTGTACACTGATATGATGAAGTTACTAATTTGCAATGTGATTATCTGGAAACTTTAGAAAAATGTGAACGTCTTAAAAAAGAACTTTAAAAAAGTAGAACAATGTCAAAGAGTTTTGAAACACTTCAGAAACATGCGATTAATCTTGAACTTGATTTACAACAATGTAAAGAAAAGTTAAAAAATGACAAATCTTTCAAAGACAATCAGTCAAAGGTATTTCTGAAAGAACGTGAACAATACTTTGAAATTCAAGACTTGAAAGCTCAATTACACAGGTCAAAGAATTGCATAAGTGAGTTGAAGAAACTCATTGAAACGATGAAAGGAAAATCTGTGGAAACTAAGTTTGAAAAATCATCAGTTATTCGACAACCGAATGCTTTTAAAAATCAAAGACAATCAGGTTTAGGAAAACCGACTATTTTTTCAGATTCTCTTGAAAAGAAAGATTTTTCAAAGTCAAAGTCAGTTACCAAAAATAATGTGTCAAATGATTTTTCAAAACCAGTCACTGAAGATTTTGCCTTAGATATATAAAGTCAATCTTAAAAGGGACCACAAATGTGACTTGCCTCCAGAAATTGTATAAGTTCAACAGAGCTAATCAAACTAGAATACCATAGTTGCCTCAAGATATTAGGAAAACTAACAAACAAGTGTCCTTTTCTACAGGAGTAATTCCCACTACTAGTGTTAGTAGACTACAACTTAAGGGCAATCGAATGGGAGATAGAGTCTTGCCAAACAATAGTCAAGGGAAGAAGCAAATAAAAGACCACCGTAGGAATCTTAAGTTTTCAAATAATAAAACGTTTGTAACTGCGTGTAATGACAGTTTGAATGCTAAGACCTTAAATGTAAACTTTTTGAGTGTTACTTGTGGAAAATGTGTGTTGAATGACAATCATGAAATGTGTGTTCTTCATTATATTAATGGCGTGAATTCTAGGACTAGACAACTAATTGTTGTGCCTATTAGTACTAGAGAACACACGCAAACTGTGAACCAATCTGTTGCAACATCCTATAAGAAAACAGTTGCAACAAACTCCACTGTCAAGAAACCTAGAAACATAATTAGGAAGATATATGAGATGTTATTATGGACATGCAGTTGGTGGTACCCTAAGTTTACACCACCCGAATACAAATGGAAACCAAAGTCAACAATAGGAAATGTCAACCTAAATGCTAGTATGCCTCTAGGAAATGAATCTAGAAATGCTAATATTTTGGAACACATGACTCCTAGGTGTTCCACTCTATCTAATACTACATTGTCTTCTAATTCTTTTGCAGCTCGTGAGATGTTTATTCAGAGTCGACTCTAGGGGCTCAAAGCACATACCGGAAACCTCAAAACTTCTAAATGATTTGTGGAGAAAATTTCTGGGCACCGGTGAAGTTTGAAATGTTCATTTGCTCGATTTTTGGTTATCGAGATTTGGTTCAAGGATCTATCACTATCAAACGGGTTTATTACGTCGAATGGCTTAATCATAATTTATTCTCCGTGGGTCAATTCTGTGATGCGGATTTGGAAGTTGCTTTTTGGAAGTCTACATGTTATATCCGTGATTTGAAGGTATATGATCTTTCACAGGTTCTCGGGGTACATTTGTATTCAATTACTCTTAAGACACAACATCTTCCCAATCCAAGTTTGCTTAATGGCCAATGCACATATTCAAGCATGGTTATGGCAGCCGTCTCCTCTCATCTAAAAACATTGTACACATCAACTTGCTTCGAAGTTTAATATTGTCACTGGCTTCTCAAAATTAAATTCGTCAAAGATCATATTTGCTTCTTCTGTGAGTTGGGAAAATGTAAAAGGAAAGGTCTTTTCACACTAAGATCCCGAGTTCAAAGTGGTTAAAAGTTCTATAGATGGACTATGTGTTCTATACGGGTAGAAGCATTATGGAAACGAAATTTATGTTATTCCGTAATTGTTGAGGACTACTCTAGATTCATTAGACTCACTTCTTAAGGTCAAAGACGAAACACCTGTAGTTTCTTGATTTCCTCACACTTGTATATAGGGAAATTCATGGGCTACGTTAGAAACAGTTCGAAACTGCAAAAGGTCAAAAATTTCTAATAAAAACTCTTCATGCATACTTTGCAAAAGAGGGTATAAGACACGAAACGTAACTTGCTCGACCAGTTGACAAAACGGCATTGACAAAAGACGGAAACCGTATCTTGTTAAGGTGATCGACAATTTCTAAAGCGCGCTAAAGTTCCCTTGTTCTTTAGGCTAAGCCAATTACAACAGAAATTTTACACAGAACGTTCATAGTAATTCTGAACATGAGAAAATACCTTACCACATCATCAATGGTCGAAAATCGTCTGTTAAGGTCTTTCATATTTTTGGCTCTCTTTGCTACATCGTCAAAGATGGTGAAAATCTTAATAAAATAAAAGAATAGGGTGATGCATGTATTTTTGTAGGGTATTCTACTCAGTCAAGAGATTTAAGAGGTATTTACAAGAGAAAACAAGAGTTGATATTTTGAAACAATTCATGTTAACTTTGACGGAATTGCTCAAATGGTGTAGATCACGTCATTTCTGATCCCATTCACATGTACGGAATACGGTACTTGACGAGACAGTTTATTCCGATACCAAAGTCAAAGAAAATGTTCATCAAGCAGCTGAGATAATAACAACGTCAAATGAGTTGGATTTGCTATTTAGTCCGATGTTCGATGCATTACTCAATGGAACTACTCTAGTTGTGTCAATGTCTTCCGTTGTATATGCTGCTGATGCTCCTGACAAACGTCAACATCATAACACAACTCACACTTTTATAACAACCATTGTTGCAAATCCACCTCCATTGAACATTCATACAACACCTCAAACTACAAATCAAGCACCAACTTAAGAACTAACTGTCACTGCCCCTAAGAACATTATTCAAGCACAAACCAATACCAAATGTGCACAAGTTGACGACGATGAATTTATCAACATCTTTAGTACACCGGTACAAGAACGAGGGGAGACATCGTCTCGTTATGTTGATTTGTCAAACATGCATACATTCTATCAACACCATCCTTCTGGACAACGTTGGACAAAAGATCACCAGTTAGAACAAGTCATTGGAAATCCTTCTCAATTAATTAGAACAAGACGTCAGCTAGAAACAGATAGCTCGTTGTGTATGTGGAATCACCGTAAGTCGAACCGAACCAAAGAACATTAAAGAAGCCATGGCTGATTCTGCATGGATTGAATCGATGCAGGAAGAACTTCACCAGTTTGATCGATTAGATATATAGGAATAGTCGACAGACCACTTTGCAAAAATGTCATTAACTTGAAGTGGCTCTGGAAAAACAAATGTGATGAGGAAAATATTGTTATTCGTAACAAATCTCGTCTTGTAGCTAAGGGATATGCTCAAAAGGAAGGAATTGATTTCCAAGAGTCATTTGCACTAGTTGCTCGGTTGGAAGCTGTCCGGTTGTTCATTGCGTACGCTGCACACAAATCATTTACATTATACCAGATGGACATGAAAACAACATTTCTTTACGGACCTCTGAAGGAAGAAGTGTACGTAAACCAGCACATGGATTTGTTGACCATATCATCTGACCCAAGTTTACTGTCTCAACGAAAGCTTTATATGGCCTAAAACAAAGCACCAAGGAGCGTGGTATGATGAACTCTCCAACTTCTTGGTATCCAAAGGATTTCTTAAAGGTTTCTATTGATCAACTTTGTTCATAACTAAACATGCGGGAAGACATATTGCTTGTGCAAATGTTCATTGATGATATCAATTTTTGGTTTACGAACCCAAAACTTTCAAATCGATTTGAAAAATAATGCGACAACAAGTTTGTAATGTCTATGATGGGGGAGATAACAATTCTTTTAAGGAATTAGATCCATAAATCCCCCTCATGGAAATCTTTATAAACCAAGTAGTATGCTAGAGATACTTAAAAATGCTATGTATGACCTCATGTGATAGCATCGGTACACAATGGTACAAAAACACCTAGATGTGGATATGAGTGATACTCTGGTGAGACAAATGAAATATCCATAGTATGGTTAGAGCACTATGTACCTAATCAGAGTAGACAGATGTTTTATATGCAAATGGTATTATTGTGCTCGTTATCAAGCGAACCGGACTGAGAAAATTCACTATGGTTAAGGGATCTTTCGGTACCCTTAAAGATTCCATAACATGGGTCTTTGGTATCGAAGGACACCGCTTTCGAACTACTAGCTTTTTAGATTCGGATCCACGCGTGCAGTCTCGATGTCCGTAAGAGCACATTGGTGGCATAAATTCATAGGTGGTGATAAGTTTAGTTGTTGATTCCTTCAAAAAAGCAGGGATGCACTTAATGTTTTAGCAGTATCTGAGTATGTGTTTTATCTGTGTGTGTGCTCAAGTTCTATGGTTGAGAACTCAGCTAACAGATTATGGCTTTCAACTTTGATAAATACCTATGTATGTGGATTCAAAGGCAGCCTAGCCATCTCGTGCAATCCAGTCCAATTCCGTACCAAGCACTCGATGTCAGATATCACTTCATAAAGGAAACACGGGTTGAAAAGGGTATTATTGAATATTCTTGTCAGAAGAATATGGGGACCTGGTTTATAAAGCTTGTCGTGAAGATAGGTTTAAAGTATCTTGTCAGACGACTCGGTTGAGATGTTTGACTTCAGATGGAACTGGAGGTTCTGGAAAATGAATTTGCTTGATCTATCAAACATCAATTTGTGAATATTTTTTCTTCTCTATTTATTTTTGATTTATAAAAATTTTGAAAAAGAAAATACAAAAATATAAAAACAACAAAAAGAAAATAGAAAAATATAAAATCTAGAAAAACAAAATATAAAATCAGAAAATTTCAAAATACAAAAAGGGAAAGTTCTGAATGTCTATTGAAATCGATAACATTTACGTACCTAGAAATGTTGTCTAATTGTCAGGGTGTGTAAATGAAGCTTTGAGCAAGAGTTTCAAATGTTCAAAACATGGTCATTTCTAAATTTTTCACAATGACTTATTGACATTTCTGTGATAACTCTGACCCGGAAAGTAATAGGTAGGTCGCTTCAGGATCTTTCTTTCTAAAATATAGAAGATAAGTCTTCTATCGTGTGTTTTTAAAAATCGTTGAACACAATTTTCAAAAAAAATAATAATAATTTGAATGTCAAATTGTCTACAATATACTTTGTGGTATTTTTCCATAAAAAGTGGTATTTGTTAAAATTGTGTGTTCAACACTCCCTTCCTCGAATAAGTTTTAAAGAATTGTAGTAAGGAGAATGTCAATTTATGTGAATCAATTTCTGAGGGGGAGCTTTTTAATACAAAGCCTTTTAATGTGTTGGGTACATCTCACAAATGTCAATTTTATGTATCCAAACACATTTTGTAAAATTAAATTGTTGAAACTTAATGTCAATTAATAGTATACACTGTTCACTAAGGCATCTCACTCCGTCTTCAACATTTTGTGGTGACATATCAATTTTTTATTCCAATGCCAAGTTTTAATAAATATTGGTATCCCACATATACTGTTGAATGGGAGCTATCTGGAAAATAAATTCATGCAATATCGTGGTATAATTTTTCTCCTCGTGGAATTTTTCATGTCAAATTTTTAATCTAATTGGTATTTCATAATTACTAAGTGTAATTTATTATTAAAAATTACTGGGGAGAAAAATGTCATAAAATTAATGATATAGAGGAATGTAATACTTTATGGACTCTAAGTGCAACTCTTTCCATTCTTGTGCTAAATAATTTCGAATCTCGCAGCACTGGTTGTAGGGGGAGTATTTCAAAATTGTCAGAAAAAAGGTTTTTAAGGGTTCGATCTCTATACCAACATCCAATTATCTCAAGACGTCGCATGAAGTCTTAGGTGGTTAAGGTTAGGTATAAGTTATGAACAACAGATCGGAGGGATCTACCCAAGGACAATCCATAGTTAGAAATAGTAGTCCTTAGGTATGATTGAAGATGAATGAGAATAAGGGAAAAATACCGACTAAGATTGAGCTAACACTGGAACAATCTGAAGAATACTAGTAATCTTTGATATTATACAAGAACTAAAGAGAGAAGTGGGTTGGAAAGTTTCTAGAGAGAGAAAGTAACATGGAATGGAAGATAATAATAATATGTGTGAAATGAGAAATGAAACAACCAACCACCCTCTCCAAGGCATGGAGAGGGTATATATTCTACATACATGGCCGGCCATGGGCCTTAACGGGCTTTCAATGGGCCTTGGGCCAGACTAGCTTACATAGATAATCATATAACAATAGGGGCATAAGAATATTTACTAACTTGGATGTGACCGTTACTTTTTGTTTCCAACAATCTTCCCCCAGGGAGATCACTCCATTTTACAAATTTTAATCTAGCATAACTTGCTATATCTCTTAGTCTTAGCTCGTAAAATTGATTTTATTGTGAATCATGTTGTAGTAATTTTAACTTAGCTCATGCTTGTTCCTTTATCTTTACTTGTAATTGGAGATGTGATCTTGGACTGTGAGATCATCTACAAGCATAATCTCGGGTTTGCCATATTGTGATCTTTGTCATCTTGTGATCTTGTAATTTGGGAGCTGACATGCTCATAACCATTCTTGATTTTTTGGACTTGGAATGCTTTAGTGTTACATCTTTCTTGAAATTCTTTAACTGTAAACACTTCATCACTTCGAGAAAGCGTTCGGTATTTAGAGTGACCGGGTAACTTCTTTGAACTTTTTGACTTTAAAACTTCGTCACTCAAGAAGACGTACGGTATCAGAGTAGCGGGAAGTCTTGAAACTTATACTTAAGCTTTCATGATGTCTTTATGTTTGTCGGTCGGGTATGAGCATGTGGTTATGAATCTTGTAAGTCAGCTGGAATCAGGTACCGTCACCACCATCTTTAAGTATCCTGCATTAAAACAGTAAGCAATAAAGAGGGGGGACGAATATGGGGGGCCCCCCCCGGGGGGGCGCTTGTCATTCGCCCGTGTTTGGTTGGAGTAACCTTCGAATCTGTGAGGATCGACTTGTGATCAGGTAGATTCAATTTAAGAAGAATCTCCTTGACAGGATGTAACACCCCCATTTTACATATAAGCGGAAGCTAATTAGGTATTACTTTTAAGGTACAACAGTTTATAATCATAGAAAGAATAAAATAGAGTATTTTTGAAAATTAAAGTTATCATTCATTATTTCTTCAGAGTTTTTACAAATGAGAGGTTCCCAAAATCTATACAATAAAGTTTGAATGATAACGTTTTTTATTCGTCATGTCCTCGCCACTCCGTGCCATTAGTTACCTGAGATAAAACATGCTAAAAAGTCAACACAAAAGTTGAGATGAATCTATAGGTTTTAAGTAAATGTATTTGAATGCAAATGCGATATTGGGCTTCATTATATTTACACCCGTATTGAAAACAATTTATTTTTTGCCATATTGCTAGATTCGAAGGCCTTAGGGTACTGGTGTTCGTTATAGCCCTGCGAGTACCTTTTCCAAAATACCCGTGTGATTTCTAATGATGTGCAATTGGTTACTCGTAACTGGCGTACCACCAAGGGGAGGTCCAGCCCAAATATACTCTATTAATACATTCAGCGCTTACACGGGAGTAATACGGTTCATGATTATGGGGACTTAAAGGCAAAGCAGTTACTTAGGCAATAGTAAATTGAAATAACATACAGAAATAATTGCATTCATGTTTATAGCATGTATCCCCCTCGCGGGTTTATAAAAAGATTGAAATGCGAGGCTATGAACTCACCTGAACGGTTATAGGGAAATTGATAGCAATGTATATGAAATGAATAGTAACGGCTTCGTCACAGGCAACCTGTGAATATATGTTAAGTCTTAGTTTGATTGAATATGTAATTTTTGAATATTGATGTTGATTTTGATATAAAGATTATCATAACACCGTTCGGGCCATCATAATTCAGAAGTCATTCAGTAAACGTTTGAGGAGCTAGGGCACTTTAAATCGTAAACCCAACAACTCAGTCAAAATGTAATACCAAGATGAAACTCCTTAATATGAAGCTCCCTAGTATTGTGGTATGATATGAATCCAGGACATGATTTTTGAAAGCACATGTTGTGAATGTATATTGTTATAACATAAGCAGTTTTACGAATTTTATTCAATATCTGGAATTGTTAAGCACGTCAAGTGTTAATCTATAAGTTATGTTTGGTAATGTTTTGAATGTGTTTTTATACTTTTTCAAAATGTTACATTTTAGACCCTTGAGTTTGAAAAGTGGCAGAATATACCCTTGGAGTTTGCACTTTTACGACTTTGGTCCCTTAAGTTTAAAAGATATACCAAGTAAACCTTGTACTTTAAAAAGTGACATATAGGACCATTGTAGTTTAATTGATAAAACGACACTTTTAGTTCTTTTAGTTATAAGTTTCTATAAAGTTACGATATAATCCCTTGTTAGATAATTTTTCAAAAACATGTCCATTTGCCATGACAGCTTATTATTAACATTTCAATTGACATGTATAAGTTATAATAACTAAAATATGAAATTTAACACAACGCAAGTTTAAATTACGATACGGTTAAGCTAGGAAGCAAACTGGTCATATTTGGGTTTTCATATGAAAACGCGCGTGTTTTAAGCTCAACATGCTTTCTTGACTTATCAAGCAATTATTTTAAGTGTTAGTTAAGCGTGATTGGGATAGATTATAACAAATAGTTTACAGTTAGTTATAGATTAGGCAAAAAAAATATGAAATTAGGGTTTTCATGTGTCGGTTTGGATCAAAAACGGTATTAACAACATAGGCTTTTGAGTTCAAAGCTTCATATTATTATGATTTTAGCATGATATATGAAAATTATAAGGGGTATGAATGTAAATATAAGCTTAGAGAACTGGTCTTGAGCTTTATAGCTTGAAATGGGTCGGAATCGGACTTTTTAGGCTTCAAATGCTTAGAATAACGACTTGGGGCTTCGTTTATGGTTTCTTTTGCTTCCTTTTCTGAACTTGAGCCACGTATTAAGACTCTTTTGGAATCTATTAGAGCAAAGGATTACTTCTATGTAAGGGTTATAGAGGAGGAAGTGGGGGATGAAGAAAAATGAAGTGTTATGGCTCCTATTTATAGTCGAACCACCCTTAAGGCTCAAGGTAAGCTTGTAATCTGAGATGGGACATGTGTATAAGATAGGTAGGGATGTGGAGAAGCTAGTGTATGAGTTGTATAAGCTAGGAAGTAGCTTTGGTGAGTTGGTTTTGGTCTTGGTATGTCGTAGGTACAAAAGAAGAAACAAGAGCACATGTGATCAATTTTATATAATAAAGGATGAAGATATTTGAAGAGAGGTGCTTGTAAGCAGATAGGGAGGTAAGGTGCTTAGTCATTGAGGTGCTTGTTTGCAATATAGAACTTTAAAATGGGTTAAAATGTGAAAAAGGGGTATACGGGTCTAATTAGGACTCATAAGAGTTCGAATTGAGTTTTCTAGCTTGTAAATCGTGTACATTTGATTAAGAATGATAGGTTACTAATCCTAAGACTTATATTAAGGATTATAATCAAAAGTTAATAGGTGGTTTGTTTAAAATGGGTAGAAAATGAGTAAACGGGTCAAAAGTTCCAATTAGGGCACAATTAGGGTTTTCTAGATTTATTTCTTGTACATTGTTGTTAATATGGTGAAATAATGATGGAATGGTTGTTTATGTTGTAATTTTTTTAATAATAACTTATTTGAGAGTTGTTTGGGTTACCAGTGGTTTATAAAATCAATAAGAGTCATGATTTAGAAACTAGCTCGGTTTAGGTTTTGAATAAGGGTTTTGAGTGTGAAATGATGTATGAAAGTTATGAATAGATTATTTAGCGTTTAAAAATTGTTTATTGACGTGTAGTAGCTTGTAACAAGTCGGTGGTGAGAGATGAAAACGGAGGTAAAACGACTATTTTGGAGATCATGCTTATGTGGGTATATTAAGCTTTTAAGGACTTGTACTTTGATTTGAAGAGATTTTATATTTCAATGAGATGTTATATTACTTGTACAGATGCTTATTAGTAGGTTGTGATTCCACTTTAGATGTCAACCTTCGTGGAATTAGGGGTTAATGGCATACGATAACGGTTTAAAGCCGTTTTGAACTATAGTTGGATTGGTACATTATAGAATAATGTACTTGTAAAAATGAATAATATGATATTGACTTGATATATTATGATGATTGACTGGAACATATATAAAGAGAGGATTGCAATATTTATTTGCCTGAGCCGTTAAAACTTTAGGTTATGCAAGAATGTTGTATATCGAGATATGGCAAAGTAAGTATGTAATAAAGCAAAAAAATTTCCTGAAAAAGGTGAGTTCAATATATTTGTAGTGTAATATCTAACTTAATAGTGGATATTTTACATTTATGAAATTTACGGGTGTTATAGTCCCCGTTTTTTACAGAAATCTATCCGAGATTTTAATTGAATTTCGAAGAGGATGATGAAAACGATGAGGATATTTAGCACGAATTTTATCTTCACGTTCCTATGTAAACTCTGGTCGCACTTTTAGAGTTTTATCGCACTTTGATTATAGGAATACGACTTCGCTTAAGTTGCTTGATTTCTGGATCCATATATTTCATGTCCTTCTTACAAAGTTGAGTTTTGTCGTCGAGTTAAGTTTCTTTTATTGGAATGAGAAAGATTCCATCTGATACAGATTTCTTGAGTATTAGAAAATGTGGATACTACTAAGCTTTTTAGGAAGCTCTAGTTTGTACGCCACTAGGTCAATTCATTCAAGAATTTTGAATGGTCCAATGTATCGGGGATTAAGCTTTCCTCGTTTTCCGAATCGAAAGATATCTTTGCAAGGTGATGCTTTCAATATAACACGATTGCCAACTTGAAGTTCTGAAGGCTTTTGCCTCACATTGGCGTAACTTCTTTGTCGATGCATCTTGCAAGTGTTGATGAATTTCTACGATCTTTTCAGTAGTTTCTTGAATTATTTCTGGTCTAGAGATTTAGCTGAATGCCGGAGTAATATCAAGAAATGATTATGAATTGTAAGAGAGTTGCAAATCATGTTGGATATAAATTTTGTAAATGAACAGATGATGACTAGATACTTAACCGTATGAAGGTAATAATGATAATAAGGAATTTCGCATGTGTGTGTGTGTGTGTGTGTGTGTAACTAAACTATGTTAGTACGACTGTAGATGATATAGAGTACCACTAATTTATACTTTGTAGCGAGATAACTCTCCACCCCGCACAGCCGCTCCTCTATATGATAATAAGAAATTGAGAATATATAAATACATAGTGTTAGAGGTTTTGTAATTCCTTATTTAATATGGAAAAAGCGTCTCATCCCTTTAATAAGCTTATTGTAAATCAATCCTATTTAGCATAAAAACATTACTAAAAATCTCTCTCTTCGCGCTTCGCCTCAACAAATAAAAATATAGAGTGTGAGTAATGAGACGTGTAAAATAGTATACCGATTCATAATCAGTTTTGCGAGACTTCGGCATACAATACCTCCCCTTATGAGTTATTTCAACAATTATATTAGATGTTCTGCGTTTTCTATTGTGGTGTGTAAGAAGAGTAGATAAGAATATCATTGATGAAACACTCATTAGGATATGTCTAAGTGTGGTTTTAAACACGCGCACACTCGCACTCGCAAGATGATAAGCTCTATAAATTCAGGATTTGTTAGTTTAATTAACACGCTACCATATTCATAGATTCTCATGAATCAGGTGTGTTAATCCACACTTAGAACAAATCCATAATAGTGTTCATCAATGATATTTCTTATCTACTTCTTAATAATCAAAGAAGACACGCCAGAAAATCTAAAAATAATTTGAAATTATCAGAAGGAGGAATTGTATGTCCGAATTCTCCAAACGTGATTTATGGATCGGTATCATTGTATTTAATGTCTCTTTATCCTTCTCATAGTATTTATCTTCTACCTATACGTTTTGATATCATGTTTTATGTTAAATTGGATGATTTATTAATCATCTTATTGAAATGAATTAGGCGCTTTTTATTTAAATAAGGAAATTATAAACCTATAAAAACTATGAATTTTTTTTTATATATTCTCAATTACATGGATTGGACGCCTCTTTGTCAATGGACAAATTTTAAAGTTGTGGGCTTAAGTATGGCATTAGTACAAACAAGTTTTTTTCAATTCGTTTGTACAAACAAATTCACTTATTATCATAATTTACCTTCATTACGGTTAAGTATTAGTCATCATATGTTCATTTACAAAATTTATATCCAACATGATTTGCAACTCTCTTACAATTAATAATCATGTCTGATATTACTCCGGCATTCAGCTAAATCTCTGGACCAGAAATAATTCAAGAAACTACTGAAAAGATCGTAGATAGAAATTCATAACACTTGCAAGATGCATCGACAAAGAAGTTACGCCAATGTGAGGCAAAGCCTTCAGAACTTCAAGTTGGCATCGTGTTATGTGAAAAACCATCACCTTGCAAAGTTATCTTTCGATTCGGAGAAATAACGAGGAAGCTTAATCCTCGATACATTGGACCATTTCAAATTTCTTGATGAAAATTGACCTTAGTGGCGTACAAACTAGAGCGCTCCTAAAAAGCTTAGTAGTATCCACATTTCTAATCTCAAGAAATGCTTATCCGATGAATCTGTTCATCATTCACCAATAAAAGAACTTTAACTCTGACGACAACTCTATTTGTATAAGGACCAGTGGAAATTATGGATCATGAAATTAAGCAACTTAAGCGAGTCGTTTATTACCTTATTCAAAGTGCGATAAAATCTCTAAACGTGCGACCAGGAGTTTACATTTGGAACGCGAAGTAATAAAATTTCATGCTAATTCTAATTGTTTTCAATCATCTCTTCGAAATTCAATTAAATCTCGGGATGAGATTTCTGTAAAAACGGGGGATATAAACAACCCGTCATTTATCATAAATGTAAAATTCCATCTATTAAGTTTGATTATGTCAAATCTATCAATTTTATATTGAACTCACCTTTTTAAGGGAACATTTTTTGCTTTATTAACATTATTACTTTGCAATATCTTCGATATATAAACATTGCTTGCTAAATAATAAAGTTAACGGGTAATGCAAATTACATATGGCAATCTTCTCTTTATATATGTCAAGCATTCATATAATATATCAAGGTTCTATTAATCATATTATCATTTTTACAAGTAATTTTTCTATAAATGTCCATTCGAAATAAGGTTATATCAAAAAGGGCTTTTACACCGTTTACCGTATGACTTATCCACTAATTCCACGAGGGTTGACATCTAAAGTGAATGCACAAGCTTACTAAGCATATGTAAAGTAATATAACATCTCATTTGAAATATAAAATCTCTTCAAATCAAAGTACAAGTCCTTAAAAGCTCAATATACAAGTCATTAAGTATTATCTCCAAAATAGTCGTTTTACCTCCGTTTTCATCTCTTCACCACCACTTGTGTACAAGATACTACACTCAATATACAATGTGTAAAAAATAACCCTAATTATTCTATTCATAAACTTTCATACATCTAGATTAACATTTTACACTCAAACCCTTATTCATAACCTAAACCGAACTGTTCTAAACTGACTCGTTTATTGATTTTTATCCACTGTAAACCCAAACAAACTCTCAAATAAGTTATAATTAAATAAATTACAACATTATCAATCACATTCCATCATTATTTCACCATATTGACAACAATGTACAAGAAAAAATTAGAAAACCTATTTGTGCCTAATTTGGGAACTTTGACCCGTTTACTCATTTTCTACCCGTTTTAACCCAAAACACCTATCAACTTCTTGATTTTTCTTTAATATAAGGTATTGTATCTGTAAAATCATATTAATCAAATGTACACGAATTACAAGCTAGAAAACTCAATTCGAACTCTTATGAGTCCTAATTGGACCCGTATACCCCTTTTTCACATTTTAACCCATTTTAAAGTTCTATATTGCAAACAAGCACCTCAATGACTAAGCACCTTACCTCCCTATCTGCTTACAAGCACCTCTCTTCAAATATCTTCATCCTTTATTATATAAAATTGATCACATGTGCTCTTGTTTCTTCTTTTGTACCTACGCATACCAAGACCAAAACCAACTCACCAAGCTACTTCCTAGTTATTACAACTCTTAACTAGCTTCTCCACACACAACTCCGCCCTGTATAACAACCCCCCAGTCTCCCCCTCACCACTCCCTAACGATTACAAGCTTAACTCTGACTTTAAGGTTGGTATCGACTATAATTGGAGCCATAACACTTCATTTTTTTAATCACCCACTTCCTCCTATAAACCTTCATAAATGAAATCCTTTCGACTCTATAGATCCTAAGAGGTCTTAATAAGGCTAAAGTTCAGAAAGGGAAGCAATAGAAAAGAACAATAAAGAGCCACAGTGTCGTACGTCTAGGCATTTGAAGCTAAACGTCCTGTGATTCCGAACCTATTTCTAAGTATAAGCTCAAGGACCAGGTTCTCTAAGCTTATATTCTACATTCCTCTTATAATTTTCTATGATAATGATAAACTAATAATATTAAGCTTTGAACTCAATAACCTATGGTGATTTTTACCTTTTTGATCCAAAACCGTACACTTGAAACCCTAATTTCATGTTTTTGCCTAATCTATAAGCTAAGCTTGTAAACTATTGTTATAATCTATCCCAATAAGCTTAACTAACCTTAAAATAATTGCTTTGATAAGTCATGAAAGAATTTGAGCTTAAACCGCGCGTTGTAATTGTAAAACACTTATATGACCAGTGTTGCTTCCTAGCTTACGGTATCGTTAATTTAAACTTGCGTTGTGTTAAATTTTCATTTTTAGTTTATGTTAACTTATAAATGCCAATTGAAATGTTAAAATAAGTGCATGGCAATTTGGACATGTTTGTAAAAAATTATCTATAAAAGGGTATATATCGCAACTTTTAGGGTGTACTTATAACTAAAAGAACTAAAGTGTCGTATTTATCAATAAGTTATAATACAAGGGTCTATTATGTCACTTTTTTAAAGTACAAGGTTTACTTGGTATATCTTTTAAACTTAAGGGACCAATGTCGTAAAAGTGCAAACTCAAGGGTTATTCTGCCACTTCAAATCAAGGGTCTAAAATGTAACATTGTGAAAAAGTATAAAAAAACACATTCAAAACATTACATACATAATTTAATTAACACTTGACGTGCTTAATTTTCAGATATTGAATAAAATTCTTAAAACTGCTTATGTTATAACTTTTATATTCATCATCGATGTAGCTTTCAATAATTCATGTACGGTTTCATATCTACCACACATACTAGGGAGCTTCATATTAAGGAGTTTGATCTGGTATTACTTTTGACTGAGTTGTTGGTGTTACGATTTAATGTGCCCTAGCTCTCAAAGTTTAACGAGTGATCTTCGAATTATTGATGGCCCGAGCGGTGTTATGATAAATCTTTATACAAAATCAACATCAATATTCAAAAATACATATTCAATCAAACTAAGTCTTAGCAGTTATTCACAGGTTTGCCTGTGCGAAGAGCCGTTACTATTTATTTCATATTCATTGCTATCAATTTTATATAAACCTTTAGTGTGATTCATAGCCTCGCATTTCAATCTTTTTTATAAAAACCGGTGGGGGTTTACATGTTATAACATGAATGCAACTTATATTTGTGTATGTTATTTCAATTTACGATTGACTAAGTAATGCTTTGGCCTTTAAGTCCCCATTAATCATGAACCGTTAATTTTCACTCTAGTAAGGCGAATGATGTGAATAGATATTATTTGGGTGGACTCCCGTTGGTGTACCCAGTTACGAGTAACCTTTGCACATAATTAGAATATCACACGGGTATTTTGGAAAAGGTACTCGCAGGGCTATAACGGATCACATACCCTAAGGCTTGGATTCATGAGTAATGGCATAATAAATATGTTTTCAATAAAAGGGTGTATATCATTGTAGCCCATTTCGCATTTGATCTCAAATTACATTACTTTAAAACCTATAGATTTCACTAAACCTTTGTGTTGACTTTTTAGCACTGGTTTTTATCTTAGGTAAAACTAATGGCACGGTAGTTAGTGGCGAGGACATGACGATGGAAAAAAACGTTATCATTCAAATTTATTGTATAGATTTTGGGAACTCTCGTTGTAAAAACTCTGAAGTAATAATGAATGATAACTTATTTTCAAAAATGACTCTTTTTTATTCGTTTTCTATGATTATGACTGTTGTACCTTGAAGTAATACCCTAGATTAGCTTCCGCTGCTATATGTAAAAAATGGTGGGTGTTTCTTTCCGTCAGCGAGATTTCTTCTTAAATTGAATTACCTGATACATGGTCGTATCCTCACAGATTCGAAGGTTACTCAACCAAAACATAGGGATGCGTAATGGACTAAGCATATTCGTCCCCTCTTTATTGCTAACTGTTTTAATGCAGGATTACTTTAAGGATGGTGGTGTACGGTACTGTTCCAGTGACTTACTATGATTCATAACACATGCTCATACTCCGACCGACAAACATAAAGGAATCATGAAAGCTTAAGTATAAGTTTCAAGACTTCCGATACTTGATACCTGTACGTATTTCTTGAAGTGACGAAGTTTTAAAGTATTTAAAAAATCAAGAATTTCAAGAGTTTCCGTCCACTCTAATTACCAATCGTCTTTTCGAAGTGATGAAGTGTTACAGTTTAAGTAACGATTTTCAAGAAGATGTAACACTAAAAGCTTTCCAAAGTCAAAAAATAAAGAATGGTATGGCTTTATGAGCCTGTCATGTCCAGAAAGTTACAAGATCACAAGAGGCAAAGTCACAAGATGGCAAACGAGATTATGCTTGGTTTGATGATCTCACAGTGCTCTAGAATTCCATCTCCACTTACAAGTAAAGCATAAAGAACAAGTTGAGCTAAAGTTAAAGATTACTACATATTCACAAGAGAAAGTCAAGTTTACGAGATGAACGGACTAAGAAGATATAGCATAGTATGCTAGATTAAAATTTTTGTAAAATGGAGTGTCTACTTGGGGGAGATGGTTGGAAACAAAAAAGTACGGTCACTTCCAGTTTGTAATAGTTTAGCCCGTAGTTTGTTTATATTCGTTAGTAAGCCTTGTCTGGCCCAAGGCCTGTGGAAAGCCCGTTAAGGCCCATGGCCAGCCATGTATGTAGAATATAGACCCTCTCCATGCCTTGGAGAGGGTGGTTGGTTGTTTCATTTATCATTTCACACATATTAGTATTATCTTCCATTCCATGTTACTTTCTCTCTCTAGAAACTTTCCAACCCACTTCTCTCTCTAGTTCTTGTATAATATCAAAGATTACTAGTTATTCTTCAGATTTGTTCCTTTTGTGTTAGCTCACAATTTAGTCGGTTATTTTTCCCTTATTTCATTCATCTTCATAATACCTAAGGACTACTATTTTTTCATATGGATTGTCCATTGGGTAGAGATCCCTACGATTCTGGTTGGGGTAGTCATAGGGGACCTTATACCTAACCTTACCATTATGACATCATCGACGTTCTGTGATTAATTGTGTTGTTGGGTTGGAGGATCGAACCTTAATAAAACCTTTTTTCTGAAATTTTGAAATATCCCTCCTACACATGTGCTGCGTGAGATTCGGAAATTTTTAGCATGGAAGGAAAGAGTTTGCATTAGAAGTCTTAAAAGAATAACATTCTTCGATATAATATTTTTAATGACATTTTTCCCCTTATTTAAATATATACACTTAGTATTTTGAATACCAATTGATTAATATTGACATGAAAAATTTCCACGAGGAGAAAAATTATACCACGATATTGCATGAAATTATTTTCCAGATAGCGACCCAGTCAACTGTATATGTGGGATCCAATTTTTATTAAAACTTGGCATTGGATGAAAAATTGATATGTCACCACAAATGTTGAAGAAGGAGTGAGTATGCCTTAAGTGGACACGTGTATACTATTAATTGTATTAAGTTTCACATTTTAATTTTTACAAAATGTGTTTGGATACTTAAAATTGACATTTTGTGAGATGTACCAACACATTAATAGGCTTTGTATTTAAAAAGCTCCCCCTCAGAAATTGATTCACATAAATGAATTCTCTTAATAACAATTCTTTTTAAACTTATTCGGGGAAGGGGAGGTTGATCACACAATTTAATTTAAACAACAATTCCACTTTTTATGGGAAAATTACCCAAAGTATATTGTAGCAATTTGGAAATTCAAATTAATATATTTTTTTTTGAAAATTGTGTTCAACGATTTTAAAAAAAAACGATAGAAGACTTCTCGTATATATTTTAGGAGAGTAGAAGCACTGAAGCGTACACTTACCCATTACTGTCGGGTCAGAGTTATGCACTGAAATGTGATTAGTAATTGTGAGAAAATTTTAGAAATGACAATGTTTTGAAAGCATTTGAAAACTCTTGCTCAAACTTATTTACCTCCCGTGTCAATGTGAATCAACATTCTAGGTACGTAAAATGTTATCGATTCAAGAGACAATGTCGGAGAGATTCTTTTTGGTTTTTTTTGAAATTTTTTGATTTTTATATTTGTTTTTCTAGATTTTATATTTTTCTTATTATTTTTTGTTGGTTTATATTTTTGTATTTTCTTTTTCAAAACATTTTTTAAATCAAAAAAGTCAGAAGAGAAAAAAATATTCACAAGTTGATGTTGGATAGGATCAAAGCAATCATATCAATTTTCCAGAACCCTCAGTTCATTGGAGTCAAAATCTCATACCGAGTCGTCTGACAAGATACTTAGACCTATTTTTCTCCGACAGGGTTTAGGTAAACAGGTCCCAGTATTCAGTTTCTGAAAAAGAATAATTCAATAATACCTTTTTCAAACCTTGTTCCTTTATGAAGTGAAGTGATATCTGACATCGATGTGCTTGGTACGGGAATGTTGGTCTGGATTGCACGAGATGGTTTGGCTGCCTTTTGAATCACAATACATAGTATTTTTATCAAAGTGAAAAGCCATAATTGTGTGCTGGAGTTCTCAACCATAGACTTGAGCACAACACACAGATAAAGACACATACTCAGCTTCTGCTAAAGACATTGAAGTGCAGTCCTGCTTTTTGGAAGATCAACTGACTAACTTATCACCACCTATGAATTGTATGCCACCAGATGTGCTCTTACGAGAATCGAGACAGCACGCGTGATCCGAATCTAAAAAAGCAGTTAGTTCGAAAGCGGTGTCCTTCGGATACCAAAGACCCATGTTAATGGAATCTTTAAGGTACCGAAAGATCCGCTTAACCATAGTGAGATGTTTCTCAGTCGGTTTCGCTTGATAACGAGCACAATAACATGTTGCATATATGAATATACTTTGGGGGGGTCTACTTGCTGTTTGGTTACATGAGTTGATTAACCATACTATGATATTTCATTTGGTCGACCAGAGTATCACTCATGTCAGCATCTAGGTGTTTTGTAGCCATTGGTGTACCGATGCTATCACATGAGGTCATACCATGCTTTTTAAGTATCTCTTGAGCATACTTAGCTTGGTTTATAAAGATTCCATGAGGGGATTGATGGATCTGAATTCCTAAAAAGAATTTTAGCTCCCCCATCATAGACATTTCAAACTTGTTGTGCATTAGTTTTTCAAATCGTTTTGAAAGTTTTGGGTTCGTAGAACCAAAAATGATATCATCAATGTAAATTTGCACAAGCAATATGTCTTCCCATGTTTTGTTATGAACAAAAGTTGGATCAATAGAACATTTTTTGAATCCTTGGGGATACCAAGAAGTTGGAGTGTTCATTCATTCACGCTCTTGGTGCTTGTTTGAGGCCATTAATGCTTTCTTGAGACGGTAAAACTTGGTCAGGATGATCTGGGGCAAAAAATCCATGTGGCTGGTTTACGTACATTCTTCCTTCAGTAGGTCGTAAAGAAAATGTTGTTTTCTTTGTCCATTTGGATAATGTAAATGATCTTGTGTGCAGGTACGCAATGAACAACCGCGGACAGTTCCACGAGCAACTGTGCCAAATGTCTCTTCCGAAATCAATTCCTTCCTTGGAGCATATCCCTTGCTAAAAGACCGGATTTGTGACGAATATCAGTATTTTCTCATTACATTTGTTTTTTCCAGAGCCACTTCAAGTTAATGACATTTTTGCAAAGTGGTTGTCGACTAATTCCTATATATATAATCGATCAATCTGGTGAAGTTTCTTCCTGCATCGATCGATCCATGCAGAATCAGCATGGCTTCTTTAATGTTCTTTGGTTCGGTAGTCGATATACAGGTGAGTTCGAACATACAAATCTCGCTATCTGTTTCTAGTGCGGTCTTGGTTTCTAATTAATTGAGGAGGATTTCCAATGACTTGTTCTAACTGGTGATCTTTTTTCCACGTTGTCAGAAGGATGGTTGTTGATAGAATGTATGTTGTTTGACTAATCAACATCATAACGAGACTGATGTCTCCCCTCGTTCTTTGTACCGGTGTAATAAAGATGATGATTTAACATTCATCGTCGTCAACTTGTGCTCATTTGGTTATTGTTCGTTGTTTGTGATTGAATTAATTGTTCTTGGGGCAAGTAGTGACAGTTAGTTCTTATGTTGGTGCTTGATTTGTTGTTTGAGGTGTTGTATGAATTTCATGGTGGGGATTTGAAAACAATGGTGTTATTAAAAAGTGTGAGTTGTTTTATGATGTTGCGATTGTCAGGAGCAATCTGCAGCATATACAACGGACGGACATTGACACAACTAGAGTAGTTCCATTGAGTAATGCATCGAACATCGGACTAAATAGCAAATCCAACTCATTTGACGTTGTTATTATCTCAGCTGCTTGATGAACATTTTCTTGACTTTTCTCATTCTTGCAGAATACTCTACATAAACCATACTAAGTAAAGTAGCATAAACTACTTTCCTCTGGAAGTTGACCTGATTACATCAAAGTATCAAAGTACACGTATTCCCCCATGATGGTTTTAAACTCTCAGAAGCATCATTGACGTGTACGCTCATTTACTCGAGAAGTTCTTGTCTTAAGCAAACATCTTGAAAAGTTATGAATGACATTGAAGAACTTTGAAAGATTTTACTTAGACTGTGAAATATCATTGACGTTCTTTAGCTTTAAATATCCCGTGATAATTGCTGATTACATCTCAACCTTTAGACTCTCTGGCTAACTTACTAACCTCGTATTATGTCGGCTATTGCTGTGACCACATGGTGAAGTAACCCCGATATACCAAACTTGAAACTGAAGTAAAATCTCCTAAATTTGTTACTTAAGTTTGCACTGTTGTTGATTGAAGAACAGTGCAAGATTAAATCTCTAAGTACTCTATACCCATCATCAAAAGTATAAGATGTACGACACCTCTTGAAATTATCCACATCGTCTTATGCGTGTGACATTGAGCACAAAAATGTAACTCTTTTAAGTGATAGTTATCCAGGTCATCAACCATCCATGCCGACTGCTGGTAACTAGATAATCCAAGTCTCAATTATAAGATGTATACGTTCAAGCAAGTCATCAATCGATAGAGTGGGTTTGAAGAAAATGGGTAGAAAGTAGAAGGAAGTCTCGATGATGAAATAAGTAGACGCGTTCGTAAAACCCACTTCAATCTCAAATAAGGGATACCAAATAAACTTCGTAATCACTTGACATTAAAATCTAAATTCCATAGCCGTTTTGACATTTTAGTGAATCTTTAATGATCGTTTTAGCATTAAGTGTTATGTTTGCTTTGGTGTTGTTTTGATTGTCTTGTAATATGAATCAAAATTGCCTTGAACCAAAAATGATTAACCAAAAATGAATTTCGGTGATTTTCTTCAATTTATTCGCAGGCAAAATTTTTCCGCAGTCATAAGAAAAATTGTGACAGCTTTTGTTCTAAAATGGGACATAAAATCGTTAGAAAATAGAAAACATCGGTTATAACATAACTGCAGTTGCATAAATCCGCAGTCTGCAATACATATTATGCTAGTCTTCATGATGTATTCCGCAGTCTTTCATAACGGATTGAATATACGCAGTATTCATCCTAAAACCAGAATTTTTGTATTCGAAAATAATTTGTTTTAAGCACAAAGAAGCCACAAATAGAATGGTAATATGCATACAAAGGGTCGTTTTCATCAAATAAGCTTTCTTGCTTTTTGACATAGAACCAAAAACCCACTTTATAATAAGACACGCACCAAAAAAGCTTCAAATAAGCTTCTATAATCTGTTTGGTTACCGAAAAAGGTACTAAAACTATGGAACAACAAGCTAGAAACAGTAGAAGAGAGAAAGTTTCAAACTTTTATACCAAAAAGGCAAAAACACCATACCAAAGTGTAGCTTATTGACTATAAATAAGCCACGACAACACCAACAAATAAACATAAAAACAAACCAAAATGCTCCTGGTCTCTAATGACAATTGTTACCCATAAAGGTTGATACCATAAACATGATCCGGAGGTCGGAGAGGATAAAAGTAAAAGATAGCTATATTATTGATAAGAGAGGAAAAAGGAAGATGTGTGTGTGTGTATATGTGTGTGTGTTATGAGGAGAGAAACACTTACACACCTTTGAGAAAGTTACACAATGAATCCTCACCCCTCCATGGAAGTATAAAGACGGTTATATATAGTCCCATGTGTCGCCTAACTATGCTAACATGACGTTTCTAGTTCTTATCCAACACAACTATATTAAACTAATGTAATTCCGTATAAGTCGACATATTTTAAGGCTAACAGTTTGATCAAATACCTAATAACCAACAATTCCGTAATTATGAACGTTCTTAAGGTAGTTAGGTTAGGTATTTGTCTATTGATCCAACCAGGAACTACGATGGGACCCTATCCATGACACTCTATAGTTAGAAATAGCAGTCCTTAAGTATGATTTGGAGATGAATGAGAAAAGGGAATAATATTGACTAAGACATAAGTTATCACCTGAATAGTCACAACATGGTGATAGTAATAACGTCTTGGTAAACATTGAATGGGTTGAAGAATGAAAAATAAAAAGTTATGATAAAGGGTGGAAAGAAAGAATCCCTCTATACACTTAAGTAGAAATTGGGTCAACACATATGTTATCAGAATCACAAAGATAATTTTTGGTATTGAAGAAAGACATCATGGACCCAGTGATGCAGTGGACAACCCTTCCCAACCGTTCAAGTTTCTCTCAAAAGATTATTGTCTCATTTGTCACGGAGATTAACTCGACTTCTATTGAATTCTCACTCAGGAAAACAATGGGTTTGGGGGGATAAATTTTGGGAAAAGTGGAAATCTGCTACGCCTGACCGATCATAAATTAAGGCACTAATCGAGGTCTAGAGCCAAAGTGATCAATATAAATCTCATTAGGACATAATTAAATGAATGAACACTTGTTACAAATAAGAACACATGTGGTATTAAAGTGTTCTTATGCATTATCATCAATATCTTGCCAAATCAAAATTGTAGTGATATCTTGTGTATTTCCACAATGAGAATGTAAATCCTTTCTAGTGTCAACATCAAACCACACTCGGTAAGGCTGCCATAGGAAGATCTTGTAAAAGATCAATCATGTGATAACTGGATATCCAATGTGATCCAGGTTTATGTATTTGACGAGAAACACCCAAAATTGTTGTCGTTCACTGCACACTTTGCAATAATGATTTACCTATATTCGTTACTATCCTAACTTGAACGGGAATTCAGATATAGGAACGGCTTTGTTTAAATATCAATAATGTTCTTAGCGTCTCCCTATAGTAGTGTCCATTTTAGTAAACGATCACTTTTTAGCTGGAAAAAACTTATTATATATTCATTTTCATGAATTAAATCTTGATGACTGCATGTACAATATTATACAGTAAAATAGTCCTTAAAGAACCGAAGATTAAAAGTTACCAAACTTAGACGTCAGTGAACAAGACATCGCTTTGTCCATATTCTTTTGTTTCTTGTTTGTAAACCCTTATACATGCATGTATTTTACCCATTTTTGCCCCTGTCATATTTCATAGCAAAACATGTCTCTTACTCATGCTTCAAGATGTAATGACAAGAGGAAAAGCTCAGTTCGAACAAAGATACACTTCCGCAACTCTGATAATCAAGAACATCCTCAAAGACACTCAAGTATATGATTACAAGTGGATCAAGTCAAAATCACCACTTCAAAGAATGATGAACTAGGTGATATTGATAGCTTTCAAGACACGTATGAGCATGCTGGTCGGCAAGTGATGATGAAATATTTGAAAATCTCAAGATAAAAGACGATGACAAAGTCTCAAGATCAAAGATCACAAAGCATGAAACGAACAAGTCTACTACAACAAAAGTTCTATGCAAAGATCAAGACTACAAGAGCTCACATATACTGTAATTTCAATGACCGCTCCTTTAGGGGAGATTGTTAGCTTTAAAATATTAAGTCAAAAAAGAAAGTCATGGTCATTATAGATTAGTGGTGGGTCTTTACGTCATAAGAACTTTGTAAGCAATGTAATAGACTAGTAGTGATCACATGTGTAACACCCCTATTTTTACAATATAGCAGCGGAAGCTAATCTGGGGTATTACTTCATGGATACAACAATCATAATCATAGAAATGACCAAAAGAGACGTTATTTTAAGGATATGTTATCATCATTTCAAATCAGAGTTTTACAAAGGCAGGCCCTAAAATCTAGTTATATACATTGTGAATGATAACCAGTTTTAGCCATCTTCGAGTCCATGCCACTCCGTGCCGTATATTGCTTAATAACCTGAGATAAAACAGCTAAAAAGTAAAACACAAGGTTAAGTGAATCATAGGTTTGATTAAATAGTTTGAATACAAGTCATAGTGTAATAATTGTACAAACACAATTATTATGAAAATGTTATTGTTATGATCTTGGGTCATGTTATTATATACCCGTTATTTGTAATAATTGCAACGAATACAATTATCATAGTAACAGTTTATTACTGCGTTATTGTCTTGTTTTGGTCTGTCTGGTCTTGGTTCTGGTAAAGTTAGTCTGGTCTAAGCTCATGCACACAATACTGAATTAGTGTATATATATACCCAAAATGGATGTGATATATATATAGAAAGGATAATGGCCCTCAGTGATAGGTAATTGCCTTGTTACCTATGAAATTCATAATATAGATGTGTCTAGGCCCTATACACAACACCTAAAACTCCATTTTTTACCTATGCGGCTAACACAAACTGATTCTTCAAATCAAGATAGATCTATCCACAATACTTCGAGTTCACAGAGAAGGGATTAATGGTCCATGATAATGAGGACTTTTGGCATAAAGTTACATAGTCAGTTAGCTGTGTATTAGTGTATCAGGATTGCATATAACTTGTAACAAAGACTTGCTAATTCATGGTTTTAAGATGTATAAGTCTTTGAAAAGTAATCACATTGTTATAAGATAAACGAGTATGCAAAGAGTTTGTAACAAGCATGTATCCCCCTCGCGGGTTTATAAAACATGTAAATAAGTAAAGGCGAGGTTATGAACTTCACCTGATAGGTAGATGTAATAAATATTCTGAAATGAAAGCTGACGACCTTATCACAATTTAACCAAAGGCAATGTTGATATAGTAAAATGATAGTAAACAGCCACGTCACGCAACCTGAGTAAATATGTTGAGTCTTAGGAAGATTGTACTCTAGAACTTTAGTTTTAAGAGTTATGAGTTTGATTGAAGAGTTTGGAATTATTGTATCACCGTTCGGGCCATCATAATTCAGAAGTCATTCAGTAAACGTTTGAGGAGCTAGGGCACTTTAAATCGTAAACCCAACAACTCAGTCAGAACGTAATACCAAGATGAAACTCCTTAATATGAAGCTCCCTAGTATTGTGATACGATATAATCGGTTTTAAGCGTTTTAATCAATATCTGGAAATGTTAAGCACGAGAAGCGTTAATTAAAGTTATGTCTTGTAAGGTTTTAAACATGATTTTATACTTTTTCAAAATGTTACATTTTAGACCCTTGAGTTTGAAAAGTTGCAGAATAGTCCTTGGAGTTTGCATTTTTACGACTTTGGTCCTTCAAGTTTAAAAGATATACCAAGTAAACCTTGTACTTTGAAAAGTGACATAATAGACCCCTATAGTTATAACTTTGATAAAATGACATATTCAGCCCCTTTAGTTATAAGTTTCAGAAAGTTACGATATATACCCCTTGCATGGATTATAATTACAAAACATGTCCAAATTGCCATGCAAGCTTATTTTAACATTTCAAAAGATATTTATAAGTTATAATAAACTAAAATATGAAGTTTTAACGTAACGCAAGTTTAAAATAACGATTCGTTAGGCTAGGAAGCAAAACGGGTCAAATTAGGGTTTCAAAACGTAAACGCGTAGGTTTTAAGTTCAAATTCCTTCATTAATCAATAAAGTGGTTATTTTAACATTAGTTAAGCATGCTAGGATAGATTATAACAATATTTAATCATTATAACATTTAGTTTTAAGAAAAACGCGAAATTAGGGTTTCGGGTGTACGGTTTTGGATCAAAATGGAAAATGAGCATGAATTGGGTTATGAAACTTTAACAAGAGTTTATTTAGGATCATATGAACATTATAAGGGTGTAGGAGCAGAAGTAGAACATCCAGAACCTGGGTTTGAGCTTATAGCTTGGAAATGGGTTGTTTCGGGTAGTATTTCCACTCGTATGCCTTGTATCTTCACTCCGAGGCTTCAATTTCTTCAGGGCTTCGCTTCTCGACCTTCTTTAATGATCCTAGGATCATATGGGAGCAAAGGATTGCTGCCTTATGGGTTTGAGAGAGGAGATGGGTGGTGCGAGTTTGAATGGAGATACAAGGGTGCTATTTATAGTCGTTTGGAGTTAGGAGGAGTAAGCAAGCCTCATGATCTGGTCTTGACACATGGGAGGGCTAGTTAGGAAGGTGTACAAGCTAGATTTGCAGGTGTGGAGGTCTATGAAGTAGGATTGATGGTGTGGCTATTGCTTCTTGCTGCCGTGGCTTATCTAGGCAAAAGAAGAGCCATGTGGCCTTCATTATTGACCAAGAGAAGGTCCAAGCTGCTGGGTAAGCTGCTTAGGGACATCTAGAAGGAATCCTTGGTGGTTATTTGCACATGGTAGGGTTTTAAATGGGTTAAAAATGATATAGAAAGGGTGCGGGTCAGATTTGGACTCGACAAGGTTTTCATAAGTTTTCTTGCTTATAATTCGAACACATTGATCAAGGATTGTTAAAATATGATCTTAAGGTCTGTAAATAAGTTTATTAGCAAAGATTAGCAATTGGTTTGGGTTAAAACGAGTCTAAAATGAAGAAATGGGGCCGCGGTTCTTAAATGGTGTGGTTTAGGGTTTTTAGTGAATTTAAGGCTTAGATTTCGAGTATACTTGCAACATAAATGTTAAATTATGTTTATGAGGCTTATATATTGGATAATTAATGAAAAATGATAAGTGGTTTGGTTTAGAATGGGTCGAAATTGAGTAAATAAGGTCATGTGTTCACATAGAGCTCGTTTAGGGTTTCTTTGGCTTTCTTGGCTTGTAATTCGTGTGTAAATGATCAAGGGTGATAGAATACTGATCTTGAGCAATGTAATATGAATTATTAATGATATTTGATAGTTGTTTTAAGTTAAAATGGGATGAAATGGAATAATAAGCCGTGGGTTGGAATTAGGGTTCGTATAAGACTTTTAGGGTTTTCTAGCTTTGTAAATCTTGTATATTGTCAAAGTAATGATGGATAATAATGGATAATGGTTTGTAAACTCATTTTATGGGTTTACAATGACTCTTGGTTGCTTACTTGAGAATGAGATGGTCAGAGAATGAGTAAACGGGTCAAAGTTACATTTAGTGCACAATTAGGGTTTCTTGGATTCGTTTCTTGTATAATTGAAGTAGAATGATGAAATGATGATGGAATGATGATTGAACATGATTGATAATGTTGTAAATTAAGTTATTAAAACTTATTTGGGTATTGGTTTAGGTTTTTGATGGATAAAAACGAAGAAACGGGTCATGGTTTAGTATTTAGCTCGGGTTAGGGTTTCTAACTTGGATTTCTTGTAATTTCATGGAATGAGGATGAATATGGATTGTAAATGAAGTGTATGACTTGCTTGTAACTTGTACTTGATGGATTGTACAAGATTCTTAGGAAAATGGAGGTAAAACGGCTATTTTGGATATCGTGCATTAATGACTTGTACATTATGCTTACTTGTATATTAAGCTTTTAAGGACTTGTACCTTTCTTTGGATAAAATGTATATTCATATGAGATGTTATGATACTTGTATATATGCTTTAGTAGCTTGTACATTCACTTTAGATATTAACCTTTCATGGATTTTAGGGTTTAGAGGTATACGATAATGGTTTAAAGCCCGTTTTGATATAACGTTGCGAATGGTATGTTATAGGAATAATGTACTTTGTAATAAGAATATGATGATATTAACTTGACATGTTATGATGTTTGCTTTACATATATGAAGACAGGATTTCCATAGATAGGTTGCATGAGCTTGTCTACTTTAGTTATGTAAGTTACATGACATACTGAGATATTGACAATGCAAGTAATGTAATAAAGCAAAAAAATTCCTCGTACAATTGTGATAATAGTAAAATAGGTTTTGCATTTGATGAAAATTCTTGGGTTGTTATATAAAGTCTATGATCACTACATCAATTCACAAGTTAATGATTGAAGTTAAAGACTACGAGCTCAAGACTAAAGTTAAAGCATAGTATGCTAGGATTAAGTCTTTGTAAATTGGAGTGACCCCCCTTAGGGGGAGATTGTTAGAAACACGAAAAGTATCAGTCATTTCCAATAATAGTTAGTCCAAGCCCGTAGTTAGTAAATGTAATGTTTAGTAATCTAAGTAGGCCAAAAGGCCCATGTAAAGCCCACAAGCAATCCATGGCCGGCCATATGGTGGTATAAATACCCTCTCCATACCTTAGAGAGGGTGTTGGTTGTTCATTATTCACACACATAATACAAGTTTTCTCTTATGTTTCTTTCTCTCTCTAAAATGTTCATCCAACCACTCTTTCTCTAAAACCACCTCTCTTCCTCTTGTATAATTATAATCATAAATTGGATGATTATACTTTAAGTCCATCTTTGAAATCATTGAACTAATGTCATAAAACTCATAGGGAAACTATAATAATGGGCTTACAAAAAATAGGATGTATAGAATGAGCATTTGAGCCTGAAATTAGGCTAAAACATATACTACCTAATAATGGTGGTGTGTTGTGAATAGAACAAGTATGAGGGTGTCTGGATTTTCTTATTTCACATCTAAAGGATTTTAGGTTTTCCTTTATTATACAATATGGTTGGCTCATATTTTTCTAATGATTTTGAATAATAGGAAATATGAGTAAGTTAACTACTTTACCTAATGTTGGTTTGGCTTTAATGTTGATAAAGTTGGGAGTTGTTCTTGGTCTTGGATTCTTTGCTGCTAGTCACAACCTATACAATGTTGAAGGAGGGCATCATGTTATTGTTTTCATGTATTATGAATATATGAACTTATTTTGTAAATTGTATGTTGTAAGGCAAGTACAAGACGATGTTTTTAATCTTTTTTGTAGCTTGACCTCATTGTTGTGAGTCGACACAATATATTTTGGGTTCAATATCTCAAAGAAAGAATAGGACTAAACATTACAACCATAAATGTGTTATGCTAGAGACCTCCCATTATGCAAGAGATGCAATCTCTATCACACCGGACCTTGTACTGTTAAATGTAATATTTGCAACATGGTAGGCCATTTGACCAAGAAATACCGAAACAAGAAGCCAGCACTGGAAGTAATCAAACTACCAGTGACAATTGTTATGTATGCTGTGGAGAAAAAAGGGCATTATACTAACCAGTGCTGAAACACCAAACATCAATGCCAGGGAAGAGACCTACATGTTAAGAGATAAAAATGTACTCATCAGTCCCGAACTGGGTTACGGGTAGTTTCTTTCTAAATACGCATTTAGTCAAAGTATTGTTTGACTCTGGAGCTGATAGAAGCTTTATATCCATATCTCTTGCCTCTATGCTAAATATTCAGTCTATTACAATAGATACCTTTTATGATATCGAAATGGCTGATGGAAACTTAGTAAGCAAAACACTGTTATTCAAAGGCTTGCACTCTAACTTTATTAATTCGACCTTCAAATATCGATCTCATGCAAACTAAACTTGGTAGTTTGGACATTGTCAATTGGTATGGACTTTGGTAGTCAAAAAATATCATGACAAAATCCTTGTAACGAGGAAAGTCTGTTCACATTCCTTCAACGGGTGAAACTCTTATCATTCAAGGTGATCAAAGTAAAATCTCAACTAAATCTCATATCTGTATAAAACCGAAAGGTTATATCCCGAGGTTGTCAAGTTATCTTGACTTAAGTTAATGGAAAAGAAAATCTGACAGAGAAAAGACTAGAAGATATCCCCGTAGTCAAAGAATTTTTAGATGTTTTTCTGAAAGATCTACCTGGTCTTCCTCTGTTCGCCAAGTAGAGTTCCAAATCGACTAATCCCTCGGAGCAGCGCCTGTAGCCCGAACACCTTATAGATTGGCTCCTTCAGAAATGCAGGAGTTATCTAACCAGCTTCAAGAACTAGCAGACCGAGGTTTTATTTGACCAAGTACATCGCCTTGGGGAGCTCCTATCTTATTTGTTAAAAAGAAATACGGATCTTATAGAATGTGCATCGATTACCGAGAGTTGAATAAACTTACCATAAAGATTCGTTATCCATTACCCAGGATCGATGACTTATTCGATCAACTTCAAGGTTTAAGCGTTTACTTAAAAATCGACTTAAGA
>BQNB010038992.1:0-48363 GCA_026074375.1 Tanacetum coccineum | reverse complement strand
ATCAATAGTGATCTTCGTTTTCACAATTCAAGACACATCAAGCAGTGTGACATACGGAGGCAAAGAATACAATAAGACGATATTAAGTAAACTTTGCATAATGATTTGGGTAAAGATGGTTTGAACACTGGACCGACAACCAATTTGATAGAAAAGTTCAGCCCCTAAAACCAGAACGACAACCAGTTTGGTACAAAAGTCCTGACCGGACCGAAATTTCAGTCCAGACGCATAAGACGGAACTAAATGTTCGATTGGATAAAATATGACACAACGTTTTCAAACATGCTATATAGATTGGATAAAAATTTCATCAATGTAAATACGAAAAAGAATTTACAAAGCATAGTATTTTCAAAGAAGTTTTTAATCAAATGTATAAAATGTAGAGTATCCGATTACATATCCGTGTGGCTTCCCTCCGAGCAATGTACCTGAAATATGAGATTAAACATGCAAAACATTAACAATAATGTTGAGTGAATTCATAGGTTTAACAGTAAATAAAGCATGGACCACAAGATTTAGTAGAGTAGACAAGAGAAACAAATTCACCAAGTCTAAAAGAAATATGTATTATTGCACTAAGCTCATGACACCGAAACCTTAACGTCTGCTCTTAAGTATATAGAATGCATGCCAAAACATTCTAGAATTTTCAACATGTTAAATGCACCATGATTAACTTGTCTGGGTTTTCATTCCACCCCTAACAGTCAGGACTATCTAGATGGGTGTTGATTCGCGCTTACTACACTAGTAATTTAACGGATCATGATAGGAAAAAAGGGACTTAATTGGCATTGAGGTAACTTAGGCAATAATATTCAAGCAACAGTCTGGATAGCATACAATTTTGAAAGTACTCGTGTCCAAAGGTAAAACAAGCATGTAATCTCACCTCGTAGAATTTATAAAACAAGTATATGTAGAAAAGGAGGCTATGAACTCACCAAAAGTAATAAAGTCAGAAGTAACGAGATCGAGGATCAAGCAAAATCCGCTAAGTACCACATAAAAAATGAGGTGCGTCTTAGAACAAGATACGTAAAAGTAATTAAGCCATCATGAGGTGTGTGACCAATAGGAGTATGGCATTGCACTAACGTTTTCAAAGTAAATTTTTTTACCCAAAACCCAAGTACAACCTGACTTTATATTGGTTAAGTCACATATTAAAATTTAACCTTTAATTCTCATTTTAACTAAGTTAAACTATATGTTTTAAATTTCAAGTATATACGTAAAATTTCAAATTCTGAAATTTACCCGACTTCCCGAACCTCTAGCTCCTAATCCGTAAATGGTAACAATACAAGGCTTTCACCCCTGGAAAGAATTTTGAGTCTAGTTTTCAAAAATGTATGGCTCACGTACCCAAAAGTCTTAAAACCATGTGAATGGACTGATTTACCCCAAGTTACCCAAAACAGAAAATTTCCAAATTTTTAACCCTCCACGGTATCGGCCATAAATCCCAATCTATGATAGAAATAAAGGTGAGACCACTTGGAAAAGTTTGCATTATATGTCTACTACTGAGATATTCTTTTAAACTTCACACGTTAGAACAAAAACCTGGGGTTTTACACATTTTCCCAACAAAGGTCCAGAATTGAGTATTTTTCGTAAAACGGACATAACTCCCTCATCCGGAGGAAATGATAAACCATCCAATTAACCACATATTATACAAATGTTTATCTACCTAAGACATGAATTTTCCAGTAGGCTACAAGCCAAAAATAATTCGTACTAGGCTCATCTATCTGCTGACCCAAAACAGTCCCAATAAAGCAACTTTATCAACACACCACTCACAAGTTTGACCTTACCAATAGAAATGCAATGCCATACTTTATTTTCACCTCTCATTATAACATAAAATATACATGTTTATAGTAGGTAATCATAAAAATAATCAATCTACAAGAAAGAAATCTTTGAAGAATAAAAATGAATCCTTACAAGATGAAATAAAACTAGTGAGATCAAAACCACTTTTACTCCTTCCTTTCTTGCTAAATCTTCAACCCAACAACACCATTAATCCATGCATAAACTCTTTAATATATAATTCTAAATCAGCCTCTAATCTTCTTATAAAGGTGGTTTTAATGGTGTTTGATTATTAAGAGAATAGTACCAATCAAGGATGTTTTAAC
Source organism: Tanacetum coccineum (assembly GCA_026074375.1). Lineage (NCBI taxonomy): Eukaryota > Viridiplantae > Streptophyta > Magnoliopsida > Asterales > Asteraceae > Tanacetum > Tanacetum coccineum. The sequence continues at coordinate 46,198 of BQNB010038992.1, read as the reverse complement.
TAGTGTAGATTTTTAATTAGAAATTTTTAAATGAATTGGGTGTTTGTGTGGAGGAGGTGTACGTCACAAAGATAGACAAAGAGCAAGAGAGATTTTTTTTATCAACTATGAGTTTAAAGTGTGAGAGAAATGACTTTTATATGATCTATACATGCAATACTTGCTTAAAATCAAGACAAATGTCTTACCCTTTAATCCTCATCATGCCACTTGGTGTGACAATGTGGATCCCTTGTGCCACCCATATGGGTGTGCATGAGGGAGTAGTATTTGTTAAGTTTTTGGGTAAAATTTTAAGATAGGTGGGTAATTTTGAGGCTAACGGGTATTAACGTAAAATATAACAAGAGTTAAGGCGAAACCACGAAGTAAAAACGAATAGAATAAAAATAGTTCTACATTAATCGGAGAACTTTATTGAAAATTTAATTACTGAGGGCTCGAGACGGATAGAAATTTCTTAACACAGTTTAAAATAAAATGGAAACGAGAGTTACGAATCGAGTAAAAGTAAAAGTAAAAATAAAATTTTACTAAAGAGGTAAAAATAAGAATTTATAGGAATATTGTATTTACCTGAATTTACGGAGTCCTACACTGTACATGGAAAACAGAGAGCATGGAAGAATGATACTCGAATCAGTCAAACATGGTCCACTTATTTGGCCTACTATTGAAGAAAATGGTATGATCAGGACAAAGAAATATGTTGAATTGTCTACAACAAAGAAAATTCAAGCTGATTGTGATTGCAAGGCAACTAACATCATTCTTCAAGGACTACCACCTGATGTCTATGCACTCGTTAATCATCACAGAGTTGCCAAGGATCTATGAGAAAGAATCCAATTACTAATGCAAGGCACATCATTGATAAAGCATGAAAGAGAATGTAAGTTGTATGATGAGTTCGATAAGTTTGCTCACATAAAGGGGGAATCACTACATCAGTATTACTTAAGATTTGCTCAGCTGATCAACAATATGAACATCTACAAGATGAAATTGCAGCAATTTCAAGTTAATACCAAGTTCTTGAACAGTCTTCCGCCTGAATGAAGTAAGTTTGTCACGGATGTCAAATTGGTAAGGGATTTGCATACAACTAACTTCGATCAGCTTCATGCATATCTTCAACAGCACGAACATCATGCTAATGAAGTCCGCCTCATGCGTGAACGTAATCAAGATCCACTTGCACTAGTTGCCAATCATCAGCAGACTCCGTATCATTACAACACTTATCAATCTTCAAACAACAATCCATAATTTCAACAGCAGTTTTCACCATCTCAGTCTCAATATGGATCAATTCATCCCACAAAACATTACTCAACTACTTATCCATCCACACCTCTTGCAATTTCTAATCCGGCAACACCTTATCCAAATGCTTATTCATCCACACTTTATCAAGATGCTTGTCCATTACCACAATCCATTCCTCAAATTGAATACATTGTCTCCACAGTTAATCAACAAACACATCTTTTTGAATTCCCTCAGATAGACTCTGGTCTAGCAGTTCATGTGTTTAAGCAAGGAGATGACCCTATTGATGCCATTAACAAAATGATGTCATTTTTGTCTATTGTCGTCACATCTCGCTTCCCATCTACCAACAACCAGCTAAGAAACTCCTCCAATCCAAGACAACAAGCAACCATTCATGATGGAAGGGTGACTGTTTAACCTCTTCAGGGGAGACCAAATTCTTATGCTGCTGGTACTTCAGGAACAAAAACTAATACTTCAGGAACAGGAGGAAGAACTTTAGGTCAACAAAGGGTTGTAAAATGTTTTAACTACCAAAAGGAAGGTCACATGGCAAGACAGTGCACATATCCTAAGAGGAAAAGAGATGCTACGTGGTTAAGGGATAAATATATGTTGGTTGAAGCATAAGGAAATGGTAAAGTTCTGAATGAGGAGGAATTGGAATTTTTGGCAGACCCTGGTATTGCAGAAGGTCCAGTCACACAGACAGTCATTACAAACAATGCAGCTTATCAAGCTGATGATTTGGATGCTTATGACTCTGATTGTGATGATCTCACCACTGCCAAAGTTGCTCTCATGGCCAATTTGTCGAGTTACGGTTCAGATGTTCTTTCTGAGGTACCGCACTCTGAAAACACTTATAATGATATGCTCAATCAAAGTGTGCAAGAGATGTCGTATTCTGAACAATCTCATCTTGTAAATAATTCAAAGAACGAGATAACCAGTGATAGCAATATCATTTCTTACTCTTAGTATCTGCTTGAATCACAAAATGTAACTGTTCAGGATACCAATTCTTCTGCACAACAAGATACCATGATATTATCTGTGTATGAACAACTGTCAATTCAAGTAACTAATTGTAACAAGGTCAATAAGGACAATCTAATTGCCAATGAATCCTTATCTGTTGAGCTTGAAAGATACAAAGAACGTGTGAAATTGCTAGAAGATAGACAAAATGTGGATTTAAGTACTAGAGAAAAGCTTATAATAGATGATATAATTCGGGATAAAAATGCACAGTTTTTGGATTTTGAAAAGGAAATTAACTCTCTTAAACAAACTCTTTCTGAACAATTAAAGGAAAAGGAATCGTTACCAAAAACATTTAATGTTTTCAAAAACGAGTCTAAGAAAAAAGAAGCTAAGAATATTGATAAAGAAATTGCTTTAGAAAAGAAAGTAAAAGAACTGGACAATATTGTGTATAAAATGGGTCAGTCCGGGCAAACTGTGCATATGCTCACGAAACCACAAGTTTTCTATGATAACAACCTTAAACAAGCTCTTGGTTTTCAAAATCCTTTCTATCTTAAGAAAGATCAGCAGTTAGGCCAATGCTTTATGATGGTAATGTTATTGCTAAGGAAACCAATGTGATTTCAATTGATGATTCGGAAGAGACTTTGATGCTTATGGAAGAGAGTCGATCCAAAATGCTTTTAAAACAAAGTGATCCAAAGGTTTTAGAAAACAAAGTTAACATTAAACCAGTTTATAACACCCTGTGTTTTCAAGTCATTGACGACATCGATAAATCCACAATGTACCTTTTGTATTGTACGTGTTTACTTTAAATCATAAACGTTAAGTTAAATCGCGTAAGTTAAAAATTAGCGTTCAATGTAAACGGGCATCAAACAATTAAATGTTTACATCAAGCAAGGGTTAAGTAATTATTTTGAGAATAATTATTAACTTTGTTCATTTTATTTTTATCGGATACGTAAAGTGTAAACGTTTCACGATAAATTACGTTTAGGCATACCCGGAACCACCAAAACTTTTCTACGCTTCAACAAATACCCACATTTATACCCAATACCCAAAATTTACAAAATAACATCACATATATACATACAAAACCGGACATAGGTGGAAGTATACAAAGAAATATCACAAAAATTCACCACATGGTCTTATGTACATCTCTACACCTTAAATGAAGCCATACCTCCCATGCTTCCCATACCCTTGACCAACTTTTTCCCTAAATCACTCATCTTGTCTTGTATAGTGTTATTGACTAGCTTTTATACATATAAGTCTTGCACTCCTAAAGAAAGATAACATACACTTCATTTTACTTAGTAAAATTTCACACAACTCTCTCTTTTGGCTCTTACAAACCCACGGCATCAAACCAAGCCTCCATCCAAATCCATACTAATTTTTATACAACCTATACCCTTCTATACACATCCATCCTAAGACATTCTAAGGTGTTTCCAACCATTGAATCACCATTTACAAGTAATAATCAAGAAAAGGAAGCTAGGGTTTTTATTAAGAAAACAAGGGATTTCTTAAGTGCAAGCTTGGATTCTAAGGCTAAACAAGGGTTTAGCATTTGTTTATCATCATCTTCATACACCATAAGGTCATCTAGAACCCTTTATGTTCTTTCAATGTTCATTTTATGCATATGTTAGTTCTATGGTAGCTTGAATCACCATGTAGGATTTTTAACATGTAAATGGAGTTTTTACTTGTAATGATCATTTTTGCACATATTATTATATGTTGAGGTTATTGCTAATATCATGTTTAAATGGAATGAGAAAGTATTGTTCAAATATTAAGTTGGTGTTAAATATGATAACTACACAAAAGTTAGTAAGGTATAAAAGTCAAGTGTTTAAAAATAAATTCAACAAGGGTGTCACTCAAATATTTTGTCCAAAATTTGTTTATATAAAACATTATTTTATTAGTTTTTATAATAGTAGTATGATTCACGATATTCTGAAAGGTTAGAAACTTGTCAAAACGGATTTATACGAAAAAGTTAAGTGGATACGAGATATATATTCGAGTATAAAAATTCAGCATTTGTTAATTTAGTGGTTTCTGTCAGGATTTTAGATGGTATTGCTGGCAACTTTCGACTGTCAAGTTTCGGCCTTCGGCCCGAAACATTGAAAAAGTCGGTCGGAAGGTCTCGTTTTCTTCCTGCGTGGTGGGCTTTAAGTCTAAAAGCGATGTCGAGTAGTTCGTTTAGGCGTGGGGGCACAAAAATTCCTAGCTTTTTGGTATTTTATAAACTGCATCAGATCTGATGCGAGTGCTTTTTTAGCCCAAATTTCGGTCGAGTTTGGGTCTCGGGAAAGAATGGAATGTTTGTCAAAAATTATCGTTTGCAATTTAAATTCTCTTTAGAAACCCGTAGTCATGTAAATTTGATTTAGTGGGTCATTATAGGGGTCAGGATTAGATAGAATTAAATCTAATATAATACCAGTAGTAAATTAAACACTACCAGGGGAGTAACTAATATACTACCTGTAGTTATAACACTTCCAGGTAGTAACTAATATACTACCAGTAGCTAATACAATACCAGGGTATCTTAATATCACCAGTACTAGTAGTAATAACAATACAGGAGTAATAATTATACTAACAGTAGTAATAACATTATCCAGGAGTAATTATTATACTTACCAGTAGTATTAACTATAACTAACTGATAGTAACTAAATACTACCAGTATAGTAATACTATAAACTACCTAGGAGAAACTTAAACACTTACCAGGGGTAACTAATACCACTACCAGGTATAACATAATTAAATTATTAAGATATTTATAATTGGTTTACATTTATAAATATATTTTCCTCAAACAATTAGATGATGATTAGCTAAATAGACTTATTGCATGGTAGAGATTATCTCAATGTGATTAGTACTATTACGCTATGTTAATTAGGTTGCAATTCGATTTTTTCATATGACGCTTTATCTGCGTTATTTGGATAAATAGAACTCAAGGTGAGTTCATAGCCCACATTTTTTAGTATTTCAATGATTTATAACATATGGGCTTGAAACATGCTTTGTTTTATATATTGGCGCAATAAGTGTTGTTTTCAGGTTTGCCTAAGTTGCGATAACCCAAGTTGAGCCCTTGATAGAAACTGTAAATTGCATAGATGTAGTTGTTTAGTACTTATTGTGATGGCGGAATGTTATGAATAGAGTCTATTTGGAGAAACGATCCTCCCCGGTTTCGGTGACTTGCTTCACCGGGAATGGGACACGAACGGTTTTATTGCTTGTCGATTTTGGGATGTTTTCGGGTTTTGAACATCTAATCGGGCAGAAAATTGCACTACTTTATTATTGCAGAAAAGATCGTCGAGCTTCAGTGTAATGAGCTTAGGAATATGTAATATGTTTTTGTGATGTTCTGCATGTGTTGCATTAATCACGGGAAAGTCTTGCGGTCCTGCACTTTATGATTTATCATAACTTAGAATTCACCACATTATTGTTGACGTTTAAAAACAATGTTTTTTCAGGAGATCAATAAGCTAAGGTGCCAAGATAATTGTGTGATGTTGTTTTGGACAAGTCATGCTAAAGATATGGCTGTTTTATGTTGTAAACTAGTATCTTTCTTAAGAAAGCTCAGCAGATTAGGCCAATGCTTTATGATGGTAATGTTATTGCTAAGGAAACCAATGTGATTTCAATTGTTGATTCGGAAGAGACTTTGATGCTTAAGGACGATAGTCGTTCCAAAATGCTTTTAAAACAAAGTGATCCAATGGTTTTAGAAAAGAAAGTTAACATTAAACCAGTTAATTATGCTGTCTTAAATCAATTGTCTAAAGATTTTGGTAACCGATTTGTTCCACAATTAAAATTATCTCCAGAACAGGCTTTTTGGCTAAAATACTCTACGAGCCCTGTAGATCCTAGTACTTCTTCTACACCTGTTAAAATCGTTGTTCCAAAAGAACTTCCAAAAGTAAGTATGGTTAATTCAAGTTTAAAGAAACTTCAATTCTATCTTGTTGGTTTTGACACGGTTGTAAAAGAAAGAACCACACCTACAGCTATAATTGAAGGCTCGTGGGGCTTTGAACACACAAAAGCAGTTTTTGTAGATGAAATTATTCCATTTTAAAGACACTAAAGGATACTTTCAATAATTTTGATCAATGTCTACTTGATGAAATTACCGAAGTCCAAACTGTCTTTAATCAAATGGAACAAGCTGTGGAACATTGTCGTTTGGAAATAAAGTGTTTTGAAATTCAAAAGAAACAAGTTTGCTTGAAAATGATTTACTCTTGGATTAAGTCATATCTCAAGATATTGTGAATGTTGTTGTTAATTCTAATTCTTCTGTAGATATAAATGATTCTATGAATGTGAATGTGAATTCTATGGAAATGTGCAACAAGTGTCTCGATCTTGAAGCTGAGCTTATCAAACAACACAACATGGTTGAAAAAGATGAGTATAATAAACTTTCAAAAAGCTTTTCTCAACTTGAACAACACTGCATTTCTTTTGAACTTGCAATGCAACTCAATAAAGAGATTTTATTCGAGAATATTTTGAAAATAATGATTTGAAAGCTCATATTCAGGCTAAGGACACTATCATCAATAAGTTAAAAGAGAGAATTTATGCTTTGAGAGATAATCCTGATAAAGTTAAGAAGGATATTGATGAAATTGAAACCATCAACATTAAACTGGAATTGCTTTCAAAAAATGAGGATTTGCACAAAGAAATTATGCATTTGAAACAGATTTATAAGGATCAATTTGACTCAATTAAAAAGACACGTGTTTCTAATAAAGAACATAATGACTCTTTGATTGCTCAAATGAACTCAAATTTTTTGGAAAATGCTCATTTAAGAGCTCAAATTCAAGAAAAGGTTTTTGCAAATACAGCTTTGAAAAATGAATTTAGGAGAATAAAAGGAAAAGATGTAGTTGATACTGTTGCTTTAAAACCTAAGGCCACTACTATTGCTCCAGGAATGTTTAAAATCGTAGTAGAACCTCTACCCCCTACCCTCTTCAAAAACAAGGATGCACACATAGATTACATTCAGAAATCTAGGGAACATGCAAATGTACTTCGAGAAATAGTAGAAGAGGCTAGAGCATCAAACCCTCTAGATAGTGATTCAGACTTGGCCTGTAAGTATGCTGAAAGACTTCAGGAAGAGCTAGTCTATGTTCATGATTCATGCCCTTGTTTAGCTACACATAGGGAGAGGTTAATTGTTGTAACACCAAAGAACAAGGACTCAAAAGTTAGACCTGCTGACCCTGTCACATCGTTGAAACATAGTGCAAAGTTAGTTGCGGTTACACCCATGAATAAGAAAAAGAAAGTTCATTTTGATGAACCTGTTACACAAGACTCTAACCCCCCTTTGTTGCATTCTACATGAGTAATCTGTTCTACTAGTGCTAGCGGATCACAGCCTACATGCAATGCCAAGAAAAATAAGATCTCGCAACCATCCAGTAGCAACAAGTCAAATAAAGTAGAAGATCAACCTAGGGGTGTTAAGTCTAGGCAAAATAAAAAGAATCATGTTAACAAAACTGAATCTGACGCTGTTGTCTTGAAATCTATGTGTAATGCAAATTCTAAATCTTTATGTGCTATGTGTAATGAATGTTTGTTTGAAGCAAATCATGATAACTGTGTTCTTGAATATGTTTCTAATGTGAATGTGTCATCTCAATCTAAGTCTAAAAGGAAGAATAAAAAGCAAGAATGGAAACCTTCAAGGAAAGTGTTTACTAAAATTAGATATAACTGGAGACCTACGGGAAGGACTTTCACTTTAGTTGAAAATGCGTGCCATTTAACTAGGATTACCGCTACTAATAAAGTGCATGTTAGGGAACCCATTCCTCTAGAAGTAGTTGCACAAGAACATGTAGTAACTAAGGTTTATACCAGAAGACCTAAGGTACCTAAGACTGTTGGTTCCAATAGCAAACCTAAGATTGCAAAATCTATGATTTCTAACAAAACGGAACCCGGTACATCTCGGGGATCCAACACTTCAGTTGCTCCATCTTATTCTTCTCTTGACGAATGCAGGTTGTCCACATTGTTCTCTGGTATTTGGACTCCGGCTGTTCAAAGCATATGATTGGAGATCGCTCTTAGCTTACCAATTTCGTTCATAAGTTTCTCGGTACTGTCAAGTTCGGTAATGACCAGATTGCAAAGATTATGGGATATGGTGATTATCAGATAGGGAATGTCATAATCTCAAGGGTTTTTTATGTTGAAGGACTTGGACACAATCTATTCTCCGTTGGTCAATTCTGCGACTCAGATATTAAAGTAGCTTTCAGAAAACACACGTGTTTCGTTCGTAATCTGGAAGGTGTTGATTTACTCTTAGGATCTCGGGAAACAAATCTTTATACATTTTCAATAGGGGATAAGATGGCGTCTTCTCCAATTTGTCTCTTGTCAAAAGCCTCAAAGACCAAATCTTGGTTATGGCATCGACGATTGTCATATTTGAACTTTGGTGCTATTAATCATTTGGCTAAGGTCTTGTACGAGGTCTTCCCAAATTAAAATTTAAAAAAGATCATCTGTGTTTGGCATGTGCAATAGGAAAAAGCAAGAAACAAACACATAAACCCAAATCTGAAGACACCAATCAGTAAAAACTATATCTTCTGCACATGGATCTTTGTGGGCCTATGCGTGTTGCAAGTGTAAATGGGAAAAAGTACATCCTCGTCGTTATGGATGATTACTCTCGGTTCACATGGGTGAAGTTTCTAGCATCAAAGGATGAAGCTCCTGATTTTATAATCAAGATTCTAAAAATGATACAAGTTAGATTGAATGCTACTATCAGGAACATCCGTACAGAGAATGGAACTGAATTTATTAATCAAACTTTGCATGGTTATTATAAGAGCGTCGATATATCTCATGAAACATCAGTTGCGCGAACTCCACATCAAAATAGTGTCGTTGAAAGGAGAAATCGTTCTCTTGTTGAAGCCGCTCGCATAATGTTAATCTACGCAAAAGCTCCCTTATTTCTATGGGCCGAGGCAGTCGCTACCGCATGTTACACCCAAAACCGATCTATTATACGACTTCGCCATGAAAAACTCCTTATAAGCTCTTACATGATAGAAAACCTGATTTATCTTACCTTCATGTCTTTGGTGCACTTTGCTATCCAACCTATGATAGTGAGAATTTGGGCAAACTTCAAGCTAAAGCTTATATAGGTATTTTCATTGGATATGCACCCAGGAAGAAAGCTTATCGTATCTATAACCGACGTACCCGGAAAATCATTGAAACTATCAATGTCGATTTTGATGAGCTAACGGCTATGGCTTCTGAACAAATTAGTTTAGAACCCGCACTTCATGAGATGACTCTTGCAACACCTAGTTCAGGACTCGTTCTAAACCCTCCTTCTCCAGCACCGTTTGTACCACCATCAAGGAATGAATGGGATCTTGTGTTTCAGCCAGTGTTTGATGAGTTCTTCTCTCCTCCAGCTAGTGTTGCCTCTCCAGCTCCTGCAGTCGAAGCTCCAGCTCCTGTTGAGTCAACCGATTCACCTTCCTCAACAACAGTTAATCAAGATGCACCTTCTCCAAGTACTTCTCAAACCACTACACAACTACAATCCCAAGTAATCCCTCTTAGTGCTGAAGAAGAGTCACATGACCTTGAGGTTGCACATATGAGTAACGATCCTTATTTTGGCATTCCAATTCCAGAAACTGTTTCTGAAGAATCCTCATCATCGGATGTTATTCCTAGAACTCTGCACTTAGATGCTCTAATCTCCGAACATATTCCCAATTGGATAAAGGATCATCCGCTACAAAATATAATTGGGGAAATTTCTAGACCTGTTTCCACAAGACTCCAATTACACGAACAAGCCCTGTTCTGCTACTATGATGCTTTCCTTACTTCAATTGAACCTAAGACGTACAAAGAGGCATTAACTCAAGCATGCTAGATTGAGGCAATGCAAGAAGAGCTAAATGAATTTGAACGTCTTGAAGTTTGGGAACTCGTTCCTCGTCCAGATAAAGTGATGGTTATTACTTTAAAATTGATATATAAGGTGAAATTGGATGGATTAGGAGGAATCTTGAAAAACAAGGCTAGATTGGTAGCTCGTGGATACCGTCAGGAAAAGGGAATAGATTTTGAAGAATCCTTTGCTCCCGTGGCTAAACTAGATGCAATTTGGATATTTCTCGCATTTGCTGCTCATATGAATATGATCGTCTACCAGATGGATGTGAAGATGGCATTCTTGAATGACATTTTGCGTGAAGAGGTCTACGTTAGTCAACCGGACGGATTTGTGGATCCAGACAATCCAAATCACGTGTACAGACTGAAGAAAGCTCTATATGGGTTGAAACAGGCTCCACGCGCATCTATTGTCATCGTTTCTACTATCCCAAGAATTCTCCAAAGGAATGGTTGATCCCACATTGTTCATCAGAAGAGACGGCAAAGATATTCTCCTGGTACAAATCTATGTTGATGATATCATTTTTGCCTCCACTTCTACTAAACTCTGTGATAAGTTTTCTGAGATAATGTGTTCCAAATTTAAGATGTCGATGATGGGCAAAATATCATTTTTTCTAGGACTACAGATTTCACAAAGTCCCAGAGGCATCTTTTGAAATCAATCAAAATATGCTCTAGAATCATTGAAAAAGTATGGTATGGAATCTTGTGACCTAGTGGATACTCCAATGGTGGGGAAATCCAAACTGGATGAGGATTCACAAGGGAAAGCCGTTAATCCTACACATTATCGTGGCATGGTTGGCACCCTTATGTATCTCACATCCAGTCGACCAAACCTGGTATATGCTGTGTGCATGTGTGCCCGGTATCAGGCTCGTCCTACCGAAAAGCACATCCATGCTATAAAAAGAATCTTTCGATATCTAAAAGGAACCGTTAATTAGGGACTATGATACTCGAAGGATTCTGCTATTGCACTAATAGCTTTTGCAAACGCTGATCACGCGGGTTGTCAAGAAACCAGACGAAGTACATCTGGCAGTATGCAAATGTTGGGAGATAGACTTGTAAGCTGGTCATCAAAAAGGCAGAAAAGCGCTGCAATATCTCGTACGGAAGCTGAATACATCGCTTTATCCGGTTGTTGTGCTCAAGTTATTTGGATGAGATCACAACTTACCGACTATGGCCTTGGATTTAACAAAATTCCAATGTACTGAGATAATAAAAGCGCTATTGCCTTATGCTGTAACAATGTTCAACACTCTAGATCAAAGCATAACGATATCAGATATCACTTCATAAAAGAGCAAGTGGAGAATGGAGTTGTCGAGCTTTACTTTGTCAGAACAGAATATCAGTTGGCGGACATCTTCACCAAGGCTTTATGTCGAGAAAGAATTAAATTCCTTATCGACAAGCTGGGAATGAGAAGTTTTACTCCTGAGACTCTGAAAGAACTGGCAGATGAAGCTGAAGAATAGTGGTGGTACATATTCTTATATCCTGTATATATTATGTATATATAGAAAACCTAAAAAACACAAAAAGATTTTTCAATTCTTATAAAATTTTATAAAAACAAAATACAAAAATATAAAACCTAGAAAAAATTAAAAAATACAAAAATATGTTTTCATGACATGCTTTCTAGCATCAATAATATTTACTGCTTCAGAAATGTCATTCAATAATGGCACAAAAATGTAAATAAAGTTCGAATAGAAAACATGTCATATGGCTTGCTATTATTTCAGATAGCAACCCGGTCATCATCTTAAAGACAAGTACTTCGCCAAAAAGAAGACTTCACCTCTCAATGGGAATTTATTTTCTCAGGCATGGTCTACTTTATGACTATGCAAAGGCTTGTGTTTACTTTGCAACACAACCCGTGCTTTCTGTATATAATAAGTGAACGTATCAGTGTGCTTATGTGTTAAAATAAGAGAAATCTTATTTTCATGGCGTTGTTTTTAGAAATAAAATATTAATATGAGAAATTCACCAGATAATCATTTTCAAAGACATTTGACCACTCAAACAACAACTACAGCTCTTTAAATAGAAAATGGTCATTGTTTGATGGGGAGAAAATGTCAAAGATCTTCTTCATTAAATTAGCTTGTGATAAAAGGAAAATGTTTTAAACAATAATGGGTTAACAATTAAAAGGGAGTTAATTAAGTTGAGAAAGTTAATGCTAGCCTGAAAGGTGCTTCGGTCATTTCAACTGAAGTTAATGCTAATTGACTGAAGTTAATGCTGATTAGTCAAACAGAAGACTGAAGATTAATGATGATTGAAGAGATTAATGCTGATTGAGAATTTGACTAAATACTTAGGAAAGTATTTAATATTTAGTCATTGTATTTAATATATTTGACTAAATATTTAGGAAAGTATTGTAAGCCATTAGGACTCCTTGATGTATAAAAGGAGATCCTAGGGCATCTAGTTTAAAATCTCATCAATCATCTCATTATCATACACATACCTACACAGCATCTCATTGTAATAGCTTCAAGGTTGTAACCCTAGTACTAAGATAGAGTACTCGTATTATTATCATTAATAATATTGAAGCATTTTTGTTCATTCATATCTACTGTTTCATTGATATATCTTCTAGAGTATTAAAGAGTAGATTCCGCATACTCTTTGATATACACACAAAGTTTCTACTATTGTTATTTTGGATTTATCCAAGGTAACATACTCTTTACAAGGTAAAGAATCGATCTAGGCGTGGGATCAACAAGTGGTATCAGAGCTTGTGCTTTGAGAAACTTTGATCTAGAAGATATCATCAAGAAGAACTCTATATTCACAAGGAAGAGATGGCTCCTATGGCTCTTTCAGACTCTAAGGTAAATAATGACAAATCTTGCTCTAAAACTTGTCTGACAAACTATGAAGCTCTAAAGAAATAGTATGATCATTTGCTTGTTAAATTAGATGATATTGGTTTTAAAGCAGCTACATACAAAAGAGGTTTAGCAATTTTAGAAGATCAAATTATTAAATATAGAGAACATGAAGTTCTTTTTTCTAAGGAAATTGCTCTACTTAAAAGAAGTGTAGGTCATAAAGAATATCAGATGGGATTACTTAGGGATGAACTTGAAAAAGTTAAACAAGAAAAGGAGGGGTTTGAGTTTAAGATTGCAAAGTTTGATAAATCTGCAAAAGACTTAGAACAGCTGTTAGCAAGTCAGATAACTGACAAGAGCAAAAAGGGTTTTGGTTATAATGTTGTCCCCTCACCTCATCCTTTGATTCTTAATAGACCAACACCTTTAGATTTATCTTATTCAGGTCTTGAAGAATTCAAAGAACCTGAGGTAAATGAAGTATGGTCCTAGGGATTCTAGTTTAAAGCCTACCATTGGTTGTGATAAAGAGTCAGATATTTTTAAGAAGAATACTGATGACTCTTTGGAACAACATCAAATAACTGACACTGAAACTAGCTCTGTTAGGTCATCACTTAAGGTTGACAAAGATTGGAAGGAAAAGTTTTTCTATCCTGCTAATCATGTTAGGGAAGTAGAACCTAAGAAAGTCAGAGAGAATAATGATGCTCCAATTATTGAAGATTGGGTGTCAGATGATGAGGATGATGATGAGCCTAACCCTAAGGTTGAAAAGAAAACTGTTATACCTACTGCTACTAAGATAGAGTTTGTTAAACCTGAAACACCAGTTAAAAGGTCAGTTAGGTATGCAGAGATGTACAGGCCACACAGACCTAGGGGAAACTAAAGGAATTGGAATGGTCAAAAATCAAATCAGTTAGGATATAACTTTGTGTTTTAATAACACGCATGTTTTAACTGTGAGAGATTTGATCCACATTCAATACAAGCTTCCAACTAAATAGAGGAAAAATAATAGTAATTGGAAATAATTATAACAAAAATGATAAATGAGCATTAACTATTCTAAAACCTCTCATTCATTGCACACAAAACATATGGCTCCAAGAGCAGTTTAATTAAGACTTGGCCTAAAATCTATTTAATACTCAAGGCCTGTTAATACGTTGAGGTCTGTTAACACTGGTAGACCTTTTAGTAACAGCTAGATCTTTTAATACAGTAGGCTTCTAAACTGCTCAACCCCAAAAATCAACAATTCATTGGTGCTAGACCACGACATATTTTTCAAAAATCAACATAATTCAACTGTTCAAAGGCCCTTTTGCACAAAAGAAAACAACATTCACAAAAGGTGTTTTAATTAAAAGTTTGATAACTTGTAAGGCCAATTTAGATCAACTGTTAATACTGTTAAAGCATCAGCATGTTGGGTCTGGATGCCAAAGAACAGAGTGGTAGATCATGTATCCAAAAACATTAGTGCATCAGTTACTTTGAAAAGATTGGATTACATTGATGCACAAGGAAGATTCAAGTCTGTGATGGCTTGGGTTCCCATAAAAGAGGATGTTTTTTGGAGGATCCTAACCAACAGGAGGATAATGTAAAAATATTAAAGATATCATTTTTGAACAGATGGATGCACATGCCTCAAGGGGAGGCAAGAGTGCATATAAAGATAAAGAAACACCCAGAGAAAGAGCAACACAAGCAAAAAAGACCAAGAAGATTAAGTGTTATTGGAAGAATCCTCTCACAAAGACAAGTGAAGGTTAATTCAGGAAACTTTGATGATTTTGGAGTAAAATCATAAGTTTAGGGTAGGATGTTGGAATCAAACACCTCAAGTTGGGTACTGCATGGGTCAGTTTAGTACTAAGCTGCTAAGCAACAGTTAGTATTGCTAGAAGAAAAACTAGTTCGTATGCTTCAAGATTACAACTGCCAAGTACTAAAATCAGTCAGTAATAATACTGTTAAGTAAGTTAGCTAATTTGTCTGTACTAACTTTAAGACTATTTGCCATAACTTACTACTAGGCTGGTTCAAAATTACTGTCATACTCTACTATATTACGAAACGTTATCTTCTAAACACTACTGGAGTCTAAGATCGGTAAGAAATTTAAGCTTGGCTGAAATCTTCTTTTGTTTGTTTTCAACTGAAGTTAAATGCTAATTGACTGAAGTTAAATGCCTGATTAGTCCGAACAAAGACTGAAATTAATAATGATTGAAGAGATTAATGGCAGATGTGGGAGAATTTGACTAAATACTTAGGAAAGTATTTATTAGTTAGTCATTTTATTTAATGATATTTGACTAAATAATTTTAGGAAAGTACTTGTAAGCTCATTAGGATTAGGACTCCTTGGTGTATAAAAGGAAACCTAGGCATCTAGTTTAAATATCCAAAACTCTCATGTCATCTCTTATCATACACATACCTACACAGCATCTCATTGTAATAGCTTCAAGGTTGTAACCCTAGTATAAGATAAGAGTCTTTTATTATTATCATTAATAATATTTAAAGCCGTTTTTGTACATTCATATCTACATGTTTTACATTGATATACCTTCTAAGTATTAAAGAGTAGATTCAGCATCTTCTTTGATATACACAAAACGTTTCCTATATTTTGTTTATTTTTGGATATTATCCAAGGTAACATACTCTTAACTAGGTAATAGAAACGATCTAGCGTGGGATCAAACACTACAAGTATAAAAAGAAATCCAACTTAAATAAGCACAGAACAAAACATAACCAACCAAACGTAAAAAAAAAGAGGTGGAGTGGTTGGTGGCGTGCTAGCAGCCGAGCCGCGAAAGGCTGGGAGGGTTGACTGTGGGCAAAGGCTGGTGAAAAAGCAAACGCACCTTTGGCGATAATAAACCACACGCACCCCCTTGTTTGGTGTGGACGGCTGATGGTTTGCGAGCTGGAGTGTGGTGTCAAGGTTGTGTGGTGTGTCGAGGAGTTGAAAGTGACGAGGAATGGCAGTGGAGGTGCTGGTGGCGTCCTGGGGTAAGGGAGACTATGGTGGTTTGAGGGTGGTCGGCGGCGTTCTAATGGGGTGGTAGCGTGAGGGTGACGATGGTGGATCTGTGATGGAGTGTGGCATGGGATGTTGTGTAGGTGAAGGTGGCGGCAGTTTGTTGGTGTGGCCGTCGCCGGAATCCTGCGAAATGAGGAGAAGGACTGCCGAAATATTTAAGGAGGGGAGGAGGGTATATGATATGTTTGTGTGTGGTGTGTTTGATGAAATGAATAAAACCCTAATGGGTTTTCTATTTATACTAGGGAGTTAGAAAAATTATGTTGACAAAGTATTAATAGTTAGAGGTGTTAGTGTTGTAAATATAACCACGTTACTGGACCATATGTTTAATTTTTGTCAAATGTTGGTTCGAGACTCGTTTAGGCTAGTTAACGGTTGAATTAAAACACGAAAGTTGCGCCATTGTTTTCCAAATCATTATTCCTATAAAAATGAGTATTTACTCGACTATTATTTTATAATGTTTTATAAAATTATAAAATTCATTTAAAATGTTTATTATTTATTCTGTGTATTCATCGGGTATCACGGGCAAGCATTGTCCGCAAAATTAAAACTTTAATTTGAACGTTCGCGTTTTTAAATAAACGCTTTTGAATAAAATATTAAATAATTTATTAAATATTTGTATTTAATAAAAAGTGATAATTGAATATAATTTAATTATTTTTATGTCGGTACAACGTATGTTTTTCAAAATTTTGCGAGGGAATTTATTAGTCATTTTCTTTTCTGCCTTCGTGTACAGGTCCTCGGGTAAAACGAAAAGTTTCTGGAATGTCTTTTTACATCAAATGCTTTAGAGTCCGATTCGTGTAAACAAATATTAGCAGGTCTCATCTTGATAAGTCAATTTAGGAATAAGATATAATCTTCTCGTTTTCAAGTCAAATAAGTTTGAAGAATAAATTTGCAAATGAGCTATAATAATGGTAATTATGATTTATTATTTAAATGCGTTTCAAAAATTTACTGGCTACGCGGTAATCGTTTTTATGTGACTGTCAAAAAGTCAAAAAGTCAAGTCGGAACCAAAAAGTCAAAGGGTAAAATAGTAATTTAAAGTTTTGAAAATTTCGGGTTGTGACATTACCTACCCCTTAAAAGGAATCCAGTCCCGGATTAGATTATTTGTTGACGATTGTGTGACCAAGTAAAGATCTAAGATTGTCTAAACTAGTTTTTTTAGACATGACGTGATACTTTATTTAGACGAAATTTGATGTTTCGACCTTCTCAAAAACATAATTTGGCTAGGTTTGACCAGTACATTTAACCCATCAAAATAGGTATTTTAGAAAAATACCATTACGAGTTTTATGATTGATATAAACGCGTTATAAAGAAAGTCCCTTAGTAGTGAAAGCATAAAAGGAGAAAGTCAGACGCGTGGTAAGTCTGATATAAAGGTTTTCAAAAAATGGTTACAGGCAAGTCTGGTTTCGTGAGATCTGTAAGGTCGACATTGTATATCGGAACGATGTTAATGAACGCAAGCTTGTCAACTTACTTAGAAAGTACGAGGATGAATCATGGCTCAACACACCATAAGCAGACAATGCGAATTAAAGTATAACCGAACGGCTCTACCCGCAACTTAATAAATAGACACGCCGTAGAACGAGAAATAATAATAATAACTATAATAAACGGTGATGGGATGCGGAGAGTGAACATTTCAAGAAACAATATCCCCAAAATAAAGGTCAACAAATGGGAGGAGTTCGTGAGAAAGCTTATGCGAAAGTACGGTAGAATCTTGTACGCAGTCGTTAGGTTTCCCGGGATGAATTCAAATGTCATCAGCACAAAGTGCACAAAGGTCTTTCCCAGTTAGCTTCCACAAACAAAACTGATCGTAAGGATTTGTAACGGCAAAGGCAACTTAAGAATAAGATAAGGTAGTTCAAGCGAGGTCTTAAGATTCTGCTGAGTGGTCAGACACGATCGTGCTTCTAGATCTTTTTAACAAATTCCTGGTGATTGTCGGGTTCGAGTTTTCATGACTGCAAGTCTTATCGTGTTTGTCCCAAATCTTGAGAGTAAGCACTATTTCTCCAAATTCTAGGCCATGTGTCGTGTAGTTCTTCTCATGAACTTTCAGTTGATGTACTAGCCTTAGTCGATTTTTAAGTAGACGCAACATTCGTCTTAATTGATCAAAAAGATTGTCTAAACTATATAAAACGGTAACGGTTATGCTTGTTTTAAATTATCGGCTTTGTTCCGGGTACAATAACATATAGTAAGTAAAAATAATTAAAAATATAAATGGACTAAATGACACTCTCTGAGGATCCATCCTATCCTTTGACGAACAATATCGGAGCTCTCCAGGGTGAGGAACTCGGTCTTACATTCCTATTGAATATACGACGTACTACACTGGAGTCCGGTCCCCTCTCTTCTCTCAACACATATTGATACTAACATGCCCTTTGAGTCCTCAAGTTAATATCCCTCTCTCAACGTACCATCCTATCAACAACTCTATTTACTAAAACTAATGGATGCATATCCATACTCCTATTGCTTCGAAGTGTCAAAGTTTATCACCTAAAGTATACGAACAACTTCTTAAAAAAATATCATGGCGTGGTACCTTGTCAACCAATTCATACCAATGATAACGTCGAAACTACCAGGTTCTATGGGTATTAAGTCTATAATCCAATAGAGAATTCAGAAAACTCTAGTACAATTGCTCAATGCTATTACCAACTTCTAATTCTTTCGTCGGCTTAACTTCAACAAAGTACTTAATGTCTACGGTAGATGGGACAATGCCACTTAAAGAGCTGAACTCAGCGGAGGTGAGGCTTCTATGAACTAGGTTCCATGTACTTGCAATAATTTTGTCCTTTGCTTCAACTTCATGTCCATCAAAAGTTTTGTCGATACGAGAATCTCATAATTTGCGTGAGTCTAACTCATAAAAAGGTAAGTATATTGAAGGAAATCTCCTACTTCTCTTGGTTATAATCCAATTAGAGCGATAAGTCCGGTACGTTCTAAATTCTTACAATCCATAATTATCGCGACTACAAAGAGTAGGATTCGGTCTCTCGACTAAGGGTAATAGGGATTATTTCTATGAACTAAGGTGAAGACAATCTGCTTTAGTATAATGATGCTTACGAATACAAATACACGTGACCAACACGACTCATGAATACGCACGCAAAATTTAATAAACTACAAGTACAATATAATCTCATTAACAATGTAGAGGAAGAGAAGAAAATAAAGATGGAGCGTAAGGGTAATTTGACAAAAATTTTACGGTGACTACTCCCAGCATAGCATGGTCCTTCCTGAATTATTCATAGGTGATAAGGTAATGCATAATTTAGGAACTAACGATAAAATGCTCATTTCGTCAAACTAATGTTAATAAAAAAAATCATATACGGTATAAACGATATCGAATAAGGTAGCAAAACAGTTCGTGGTAATGAAAACAAGGTAGTTTATGTAAGGACACAAGATATTTTGTTAGATAACGGGAAATTTTTATGAGGTGATAACAAAATAGTTTACGAGAAAGTTACATGACGGTTTATAATGTAATGGTAACAAATGGTTTACGAGTTGACAACCCAACAGTTTATAAAGTGGCAACGTAATGGTTTATAAAAGACACGAAGTAGTTCATAAGATGATGACGACATAGTTCATAAATTGACAGCGAAATAGTTTATAAATGACAACGAAATAATTCATGAGGTGACAACGAAATAGTTTATAAATGACAACGAAATAATTCATGAGGTGACAACGAAATAGTTTGTAAGATGACTGCAAAGTAATTTATAATAGGGTAGCAAAAGAGTTTATAATTAACCGTAAAATAGGTTATAAGATGGAAACGAGTTAGTTCATTAATTGATAGTCAGATAAGTTATGAGGTAATAGTAGGATAATTATAAAATGTTGACAAAACGGTTTATAGAACGACATCAAAATAGTTTATAAGGTGTTAAAATAAACAAGAAGCTATCAGCAAATGGTTTGTAAACTGGTGGTAAAATAGTTTATAACGCGACAACAACTATGTTTATAAGACGACACTAAAATAGTTCATAGGATACCATCCAGTTAGTTTATAACAGTAAGACAGTTTATATAATAATAGTGAAATGGGTTGTAAGACGGTAACAGACTCAAGGAGTAGCTTACATACATTTACTAGAGAATTGAAGTGTAACTGACAAAATCGTCATGACACAAATTGAACAAAGAATTTAGGAAAATCCATACAATACACGAAATTCACAGGAAAGTACTAGTGCAAAACTCTTAGAGATTACAGTCTAAGTCTACTTAGGTTTCACTAGATAAGGAAATATCTCTCCTTAAGTACCAGTGTTAACTTTAACGGCGTTAGAGTTCCTACGATCTTCCCTTTTTTTATTTTTTGCAAAAACTTCAAAAAGCAAATTTGTTAAACAGCTTAATATTAACTCTTTTTGTGAAAACAACTTTTCTAAAAACTAGATTAATAAGCTAAAAATTTAGCTTAAAAGTCACAGTTGTGACTTAAAGAGACTTTTGAGCTTTCTTACTAAACTAAATAAGCTACATAACTTGAATAAGCTAAAAACAGAACTAAATAAGCTATAAGTAACTTTTAACTAACCTAATAAGCAAGAATTAAGCTAAAAACTACAAGCAATAAGCTCAAAATCTAAATTTAGCTTAATGGTTTAGAAATTTTAACCAAACAGTCTCCCAGTAGGGAACCTTTGAAGCTTATTTTTTCATATAAGCTACTGGATCCTTATGGAAAAAGCTCTTACACCTACTTTAAAGGATAAGCTAAAGCATTTTTTATCAATAAGCAAAAGAAATTTTGAATCTCAATTAAGCAGTAAAATTTCTACATGAAAAAGCTATTTGCTACTGTTTTTGAGTTTTTGGAATTTTTTTAAGAAAAGACTATCCTCTCTCGCTGCTCGCAAGCCCCCTCTTGTTGGAAACACAAAAATGTGTCGGTCACTTCCTTGTTGTAAATGGTCTAGCTAGTAGTTAGTGTACTGATTATTTTTAGGTATATTAGTCACGGTCTAAGGCCCCTATGGGAGGAACATTCAAAGCCCCTAATGGCACGGAGCATAATGTATGTTTATAATCCCTCTCCTAGCCTTGGAGATGGGTTGGGTTGGTGTTCCATTTGTAATATTTCATCATTAATACCAATTCATCCATTCCATACATTCTCTATCTCTAACAATCACATCCCCATTAACTTTGTTCTCTGTTTAGATCTTAGTTTATTTGTTTCTTCATTTGTTTCTGAGCCATGGAGTGGTTTGATGTTTAGTTTTTGTGTTTGTTTTGTGTTCAAAACCTTTACAAAGAAAAAAATTTGTTATTCAATTTTTTTGGCTTACTTAAATACCTTAATGTTTTCATTTTTATTGTTCATATAGGGTTTAGTAGTAACCACTAGTTGTACAAGATTTTTTACGGAAAATAAACCTTTCAAAAAAGTGTCTTTTGAAGTTTTGGAAAATTTGAGTTTAGGTTGGAGTTGGTAAACGAACAAGATACTTTGTGTTGGAAATCCGAATCGAGAAGAAGAAGTAGATAAGAACTGCAGAATGACGAACGAGCTGTTTTACTTTGGGAAACCAAACTAGCTGATTCTTATTTGGGAAACTGAACGAGTATTTTCTTTGGGAACTATATCAAGCTAGGAAACGAACCAATTTCAAACTCAATTCTATCCCGAGCATCGCACTATTAAACATATATAAAATTAAAAACACTAATTTAATCCGACGAGTTATCTTTGTCGGACGAAAACCCCCTCAGTCTCTCGCTCTCTCGAACAAGAGGGAACTCCGAATTCAGTGACCTAACAATTAGGACGATGTCGGGGGGGGAACGTTTAAGGAAGAGTAGAGAGCCCCCCCACCCACGATTACGGTTAGCGTCCGATCGTAGTAGGATATCCTGAACTAGTTGATTTTTTTCAACCGAACATTGTGAAACCAAAAATTACGTTTAATACTTACTAATCATTCCTTATTTATACGGTTATTTCTTTGACTTGTAAAATCCCGTGAAACAAACACTTGTTTTCCCGGTTTTGTCTAGAATTGTAAAATCCCGTGTAGTTTCATTTTAAGACTCAACAATCACGTAGCCAAACACAATTTCTTTCTACCACCGATCGATCAATTTGTAATCTTTTTGATACCACAATGACGACTCTTGCCGATAAGTCACTTCTTTCTGGAGGAGACAACAAACCACCGATGCTTGAAAAACACTTGTATGATTCATGGAAAAGCAGAATGGAACTGTATATGTTGAATAGACCTCATGGAAGAATGATTCTTGCCTCTGTTGAAAAAGGTCCACTCGTTTGGCCATCAATCACTGTGGATGGTGTAACAAGACTTAAGGAATATACTGAACTCACTCCCGCTGAAGCCATTCAAGCTGATTGTGACATCAAAGCAATTAACATCATTCTCCAAGGCCTTCCAACTGAAATCTATGCTCTTGTGAGTCAACATCGTGTAGCCAAGGATCTTTGGGAGAAGATTAAACTACTGATGCAAGGAACGTCGTTAACGAAACAAGAACGAGAGTGCAAGCTGTATGATGAATTCGATAAGTTCACTTACAAGAAAGGAGAGTCGTCTACGTCGAGGTACTACTTGAGGTTCACTCTGCTACTCAATGATATCGATACTTCTACAAGATGCCATGGAGCAATTTCAAGTTAATACAAAGTTTTTTTAAAACACTCTTCCTGTTATGGAGCAAATTTGTTACTAAAGTTAATTTGGTCAACTGACTTGACATACTACCTAATGATCAGCTTTCATTGCTTAACTTGGAAACAACATGAACGCTTGCAAATGAAGTTTGTTTAATTTGCTATTGAACGATAATCGATCCTCTTGCTTTAGTTGAGTATCACCCAAATAAACTTTGTCGGCTTATCCCCAATCTCAACATTCATGTTTCATCATATCTCGTCTTTCAAAATGGTGTAACACCTTATTCTGACTCAACTTTTCACAACCAGTCAATCACCACCTCTTTCAATTTATATTTTTCATCAAAATGAGTACCATCCACATTCCCAAACCTCAAGTTTATTCTCAATAAACCATCAATCCCACAAGTTAGTATATTGCTTCCAACAGCCTATACAACTGCAACAAACCTTGAATTTTCCAAACCAGACTTCGGTTTAGTTTTTTCCAGTGTTCACGAAAGGGCGATATATCCTATTTGATTGCCGATTAATCACATGATGTCGTTCTGTAAATGCTGTTGTCACATCTCGGTATCCTACTACCAACAAAATCAGATAAAGGGACTTCGTTATCCAAAACCCTCGTCAACAAGCTACCATCTATGTTGAAAAGTAACTGTGGTGCAACTGTTCCAGGGAAGACAAACCACAAAATACTTATCGATGCTGGAACAACAAGGAAGAATACACCCTGGAGCAAGTGGAAGCAAACAGGGAACATCAGACTGTACTTGCTTAAAATTGGATAAGGGGAGGCGTCATATTTCCAAGCAGTTGTACTAAGCCGAAGAGGAAAAGGGTTGAAAACATGGTTCAATGTTAAAGTGGTTGCCGTGTTCATGATCAAGCATGTGGTCAAGCTTTAACAGATGGAAGAAATAGCTCATTTTTGGAAGATTCCCAATGGACTTCCTGACATTAATACACTCTTCTGACTGTCATCTCCCACAATGATGTTATTCAAGCAGATGGATCTGGAATGCCTATGACTCTAATTGTGATGAACTCAACTCAGCCAAAGATTGTCT
The DNA here is from genome assembly GCA_026074375.1 of Tanacetum coccineum. NCBI lineage: Eukaryota > Viridiplantae > Streptophyta > Magnoliopsida > Asterales > Asteraceae > Tanacetum > Tanacetum coccineum. The sequence continues at coordinate 22,120 of BQNB010038992.1, read as the reverse complement.
TCTCATGGCGGAATCTCTCCAGGAATGGCTCAGATGAACTCAATTGAGGTACACAATCCAGATAATCTGACCAATGATTTATTAATCAAAGTGAGAGTTAATGGAAAACCTCTTCTGAAGACAGTCTATTGATGTTGGTCAGAACAGAAACTGAATAAACGTGATAGCTATTTCATTCCTTATGCTCTGTATCTGATGTGAAACACAAAAGGAAAACTGTCAGAATTCTAACTCTTCTGTCAACTAGATATGTCATGATTATTAATCTATGTATGACCAATTAAATATCCAAGTGAGGAATTGCACCAATGTTAATTAAAGGCCTTGACTACGAGCTTGACAGATATAATGGGACTGGTTAAAGATTTGAAAGAATAATGGAAAATTGTTGAAAATAGTTTTCAGGGATCAAATGAACAGTATGCCGAGATTGTACGTCTTAAGGAAACACTTTTTGAACAAGTGCAAAAAAAAGGATTCTTTAATGAAAACAGTTTCTGATCTCAGAAAATGATTTTACAATGGAAGAATACAGAATTATTGATAGAGAATTTGCTTAGAAAAGAAAATTAAGCACTTGATACATAATCATTTTCAAAAGAGGTCCAATCTGCGCAAACTGTTCTTATGATGACTATATCCTAAATTTGTTATGATAGTTCTCAGAAACAAGCAATCGGTTTTGAAAAACCTTTATTCTGAAGAAAGTTCGGGAGTCAAAGCCAAAGCTGTATGACGGGAATGCCATTCTTAAAATGGATACTATTGTGGTTCCTGATTCTGATGAGACATTAATGCTTTGTGAGAGAGATCGTTCATAAATTGATTTTGAAAAGAACAAGATTTAATGGTTTGTTAATACATAGTGTGAACATAAAACCTTATTAATTATGTTATTCTTAATAAAGATTTACTACAAACGTTTTTGTTCGACAATCTGATTTATACAGTGCTATGAACATGCCTATTGGGAAGCGACTTCATTCGGTCCCAGCTTTAGGTACCCCTTCATTCTTCACCAACATCAAAAGTTGAGGTTTTCAAAAGAACTCCAAAAAAAGTAGTATGGTGGTATACTAGCTTGAAAGAGCTCAAACGTATCTTCCCCCTCCCGCGCACCCTCTTCGAATCCGTTGGTCAAAGACCCCCCCCCCCCCCCCCCCAAGGAACCCCCTCTGCACAGCTCATTAAACTGAGGGGAACCTGGGGCCGGCCCCCCCGGTCCCTTGAACAAAAAGGCTCGTTTTTTTGAGGATGAAATCATTCCGTTTATAAAAGAATTAAAAGATATCTCAATAACTTCAATCATATACTTGGTTGATGAACTTGGCCGATGTCCCAAAAAAACGTCTTTATCAAATGGAACAGGCTTGTTGAACAACATATAGTGGACTCCGGAACTTTTTTGAAAGTTAATATAAATCAAAGTTTTGAGTGAAAAAGTGAACGATCTTGGCACAAGCCGTTGATAATGATATTGTAAAAACTGTTGTGTATTTGTCTGTGAATGAAGTTGTGAAACGGTGAATGAATGTCATAGGTTGTCCTCAAACTCAACACTGAGATTTCATTTAAAAATAGGATTTTGTTGATAAAGAAAACATTACGACTTAAACTTTTATAAGCGTTTTACGACTCTTGAAAAACCTTGATCATTTAGAAGTGATTCTCAACCTAATCAAGAAATTTTTCAATAGAAATTATGTTTTAAATCTAATATGCTCATGTTTTACTCAGTTGTTTGTAATTAAGTGAATGAGAGCTCAGTCTCATGCAAAAGACACAGTCTTGTCATGTTAAAGAGCAAATTTAGTCCTTAAATGGTAATCGTGGAATGATAGTACAGTCAAATGGACATGATGATATTGAGAATTCTTTAACATTGAATTGGAAAAATAGAGTGACAAAAACTTGTTGCTGAGATATGAGCATTTGAAAAAGTCTTATAAGCAACTTTATGGGACTCGTTTTTAAACCAAAACGTGTTCAATCACAAAAGAACTATGTGCATGCTTTTATCCAACAAGTCATATAACGTCTGGCGGAATTTTCTGATTAAAATGTAAACACTTCAGGAAACAAGGTTTGGTCATAGCAGCCCTAAAAAAAATGTTAAGGTAAACTTAAGGAAAAGTTTAGATAAGGAGGTATTGAGACTCACTCTGTTGATCCAAAATGTGTCTACGGTGAATATCGGAACCAATCACGCCACAAATTGTTAAATAATAAGGGACTGCTCACCTCCTCATATATTAAAACACACTCATGGAAGAAGCTTTGGTTCCTTAGGGATATAGTCGAAATGTAAAAGCTTATTTTCCTCAAGATTCCTCAAGATCCACTTTTAGAGTCTGCCTTTAGGTATACCAAAGTCATTCAGGATTTGCTTTCACACATAAGTAGATCATGCCCTAGCGTCAACAATTGTGGTTCTCAATTAATTGAGGTCATACCGAGGAAAAAGGACAAGAAAGTTAGGTTTGCCGAATCACTCACATCCACAGAAAACACAAAACCAGCCTCGACTTCAAACATAGTTTCTAACAAGCGTGTGTTGCATTTCACAGGAGTAAGACTTTCTACTAGTGCTAGCGGATCACAGCCTTCAGGCAATACCAAGAATGATAGGATTCTGCAAACACCAAGTAGTAATTCGAAGAATAAAGTAGAAGCTCACCCTAGGAACGTTAAATCTAGTTTGAATAAAAAGAATGGTACTGTTAATGTTCATGGATCTGCGGTTGTGCAGAATCTCAAGAAACAAGATAATTCTGATTATGTCTGTATTCACCGTGATGATTGCATGCCTTCTGATAACTTGTGTGTTTCTAATGCTGTGAATGTTGTGAAATCTCGTGCTAAATCTAAAAAGAATAAATCTAAGAAAGATATTTGGAAACCAACAGGAAAGGTGTTTACTCAGATAGGATATATTTGGAGACCTACCGGTCGGACCTTCACTATTGTAGGAAATGCGTGCCCTTTAACTAGGATTACCACTACTAATGAAGTGCCTTCTAGGAAACCAATAGTTCTAGACTCTGAATCACCCAAACCTGTGGTTAAATTGGTATACTCAAGGAAACCTAGGAAGAATAAAAATACTGAGTCCGTTAGCAAAACTAAGGTTTTAAAACCAATGTCTGCTAACAAACAGGAACCCAGTAAATCCTGGGGATCCACAAAAACCAATATTCCATCTACTTCTCTGAATGAATGCAGGTTGTCCAAATCGTCCTCTGGTATTTGGATTCCGGTTGCTCGAAGCACATGACCGGAGATCGCTCTCAGCTCACCAATTTCATCAGTAAATTCTTGGGTACAGTTAAATTCGGAAACGATCAAGTTGCAAAGATAATGGGTTTTGGAGACTATCAGATTGGGAATGTTACTATCTCAAGGGTTTATTACGTTGAAGGACTTGGGCATAATCTATTTTCTGTGGGACAATTCTGTGATTCCAATCTTGAAGTGGCTTTTCGTCAACACACGTGCTTCATTCGCAATCTAGAAGGTGTGGATTTATTGACGGGATCTCGAGGGGATAACCTTTATACTCTCTCTCTTGGGAATATGATGGCATCCTCTCCCAGTTCTAGTGCAAAGGCATGCTAAAACCAAGTCCTGTTTATGGCATCGTCGTCTATCTCACGTGAACTTTGGTGTTATTAATCAGCTGCAAACATGACTTGTCCGAGTCTCCCTAAGCTCAAGTTTGAAAGGATCACTTCTAGGTTCTGAAGTGCCATTAGGCAAAAGTTCATAGAACCGCACAAACCCAAAGCTAAGGACACCAATCAAGAAAACTCTATCGTTGCATATGGATCTATGTGGCCAATACATGTTGCAGTGTCACTCTGAAAGAGTACATCGCGGTATTGGTCGACGACTACTCCTATTTACCATGGTAAAATGTTACGATCAAAGATGAGGCTCCAGTTTTTATGTATCACGTTTTATGAAGATTGATCCAAGGTATGGCTTAACAAAACCGTTCGTCGCATCAGAACCAGATAAATGCAACTGAGTTGATTACATCAGACATTGCGTGAAAGAATGAGAAAGGTTGCATCTCTCATGAAACATCAGCTGCACGCTCTCCAACAAGCAAAACGGTGTTTGTGTGAAAACAAATCATAACGCTAATGGAAGCAGCCCATACTATGTTAAACTTTTGCAAAACTCCGTTATTCTCTAATGCGCCGAAGCGGGTGCCACAGCCTGTTTTCCCAAAATCTGCCAGGATGACATCGGTCATCACGGTAAAAACACCATACGAGCTTCTACGCACGACAAACCTCCCGATCTATCGTATCTTCTACTATGTTTGTTGCACTTTGCCTCACAACAAATGATATAGAGAATTTGGGCAAATTACAACCAAAGCTAATATTGGTAGTTTCATTGGATATGCACCCACAAAAGAAAAGCAATCCGATTTACAATAGACTACCAATGAAATAAGGAAACCATCATGTTGATTGTTGATGACGGACCGAAGGATGGCTCTGAACACAGCAGTTGCTGGACCCTCTTCAGAAATGTCTCTCCTGTATCAATCAGTACAGGACTCGTTCCAAACCCCCTTCTTCAACACCAATTGTACACCTTCGAGATCTGACTGGAGATTTAGGTTGTTTCAACTAAATGTTTTTGACGAGTCACTTAATAGTTCTAAACCCTAAGTATTGATTTACAAGGCACCAGAAGTCATTGCTCCTATTCATGAAATTGCTACATGAAGAGCTGTATCAACTGGCTCACTTCCTCAGCTACAGTTGAGCAAGATGCACCATCTCCTGTACAACTCTCCTACACACAAGACACCAACTCCTATAGCTTCTCTCATGATGTTGAAGAAGATAGCATGATATGGAAGTCGCACATATGGTAAGATCACATACCTTTGGCTTTCAATTCCAGAAGTTACGTCTGATCTATCTTCATCCATCCGATTATTCATATCAATTGTGCCTCTCGATCACCAATTTCTGAACACAATAAGCAAATGGACTAAGGTCTACCCCTTGAGAATAGAATCGGTGCCTCTCGACAACCAGTTTCCACACACAGACACTCTATAACAACCCTTATCTGCTACTAATGAATGCCGTTCCCACAATCAGCTCGAACCTAAGAACTTAGAAAGACGCATTAACTCAAGCAGGTGGATTGAAGCCTATGCAAGAGTAAACTTCAATGAATTGGAATGTCCTTGAAGTTTAGGACGCTTGTTCCTCTCCAGTAAAGGGGGCATTTTGCAATGCGCTCGGTGGTGGGTGGGGTGGGGGGTGTGGTGGATGGTGGTTGGTGGGGGGGGGGATGATCTATAAGGTTCAGCTTATATTAGGGAGCATTCTGATAAACAAGGCTTGTTTGTCCGCCTCGGGGTTAGCGCCAAGTTCAGAGGGAATCGTCGTTTCCGAAGAGTCATTCCATCGGTTGCAATATTAGAGGCTATACAATCTTTCATACATTGCGGCTCATATGAAACATGTCATCTATTTTAAGGGATGTTGAAACCATTTTTGAATGCTAATCTGCTGAGAAAAGCTTTATGTTAGACCAACCGAAGAGTCTTGTAGATCCAGACAAACCAACTACGTCTCACAAGCTTGAAGAAGCTCTTTAGGGTTCGAAACAAGCTCCACGATGCGTGGGAATATGTTGTCTTCATTCCTATATCCAATGACTCTCAAAAGCTCAGTGGCATCCTACACCACTTTTCATACAAAGAAGGCAAGAACATTCTACTGGTACTAAGCTAAGTCGATGATATATCGTACTGCATCTACTCCTGAACTTGTGACTATTCGCGGAAAATAAGTGGTTCAAAAATTCAAGATGTCGATGATGAAAATCTCATTTTTCGTAGACTATACAGATTTCTCAAACAGTGCCCAGAGCAACTCATAAACCAATACTAAATATGCCTGAATCACAAAAGAAATATGGCTATGAATCTTGTGACCCAGTGGATACTCCCATAGTGGAGAAGTCCAAACGGAGGAAGATAAAGATGGGAAAGCTGTCCGATCCATCACACTATCGTGGTATGATGGGCACCCTCCTTTATTCTTACCTCTAGTAGACCTGAACCTACAATTGCTATATTGCATGCAATGCCCGGTAGCACGGCTCGGCCTACCCGAAAGCACTTAAATGCGGTAAAAAGGATCGTTGTATCTAAAAGGAACCGTACATCGGGTCTTTGGTATCCGAAGAGCTTCCTTGTGCACTAATAGCATTGCATAAATTTTTAGATGCCGATCTATGCTAGTTGTCAATACCGCCGTAGCACTCTGGCATATACAACTTTTGGGGATAGACTGTAAGCAGTCGTCCTAAATAGGTTAAAAAAGCGCTCGATATCCAGTAACGAAAAGACTGAATATATTGCTATGTCTGGCTGTTGTGCTCAAGTCCTTTGGATGAGATCACAACTTACCGACTATGGCCTTGGATTCAATAAAATTCCAATGTACTGTGATAAAAAAAGCGCTATTGCCTTATGCTGCAACAACGTTCAACATTCTGATCAAGCATATAGACATCAGATTCACTTCATCAAGGACAGGTTGAGAATGGTGAGATCGAACTTTACTTGTCAATAGGAGTATCATTTGCAGACTCTTCACGAAAGCTCTGCCCGAGAAAGAATTAATTTCTTATCCAACAACTGGGAATCGAGTTTTACGCCGAGACTCAGGAAAATTGGCAGATGAAGTTGATGAATAGTGGTGGTACCTATTCAAATATCCTGTATAATAAGTAAATACTTAAAATCATAAAAACACAAAAAGATTTTTATTTTTATTTTTATTTTTATAAAATTTTATAAAAACAAAGAGAAAAATATAAAATCAGAAAAACCAAAAAGATTTTCTTTTATATAAACTTTTTCAAAAACACATACAAATTAAAAAGTGAGAAAAATAAACAAAGTAATTTTACAATGGCATGTCTTCTGGAAATCGATAACCATATTACGGTCTTAGAAAATGTCATTCAACAATGATCACAAGCCTGTAAATGAATTCGACAGAAATTGCAAATGGTTTTTCAAAACATGCACATGGCCTTGCATTATTTTCTGATTCAACCCGGTCTTCATCCATAAAGCCAAGTATTTCAAAAAGAAATCTTGACCTCTCAACTGGAATTTATAGCTCGGGCATGGTCTAGATTATGACAAGCAAAGGCTTGTGATTACTTTAGCATCACATTCCCTGCTTCCTATATTTCCATAAGTGATACGTTTCAGTGCATTATGAGATATAAATAAAGAGAAATCTCATTTTCATTAGAAAAATTGTCTTCATAATAGAATCAGGGTCTTTCAATAATCACAAAAAGATTTTAGAAAGACCAATCTCGTCCACTCAAACAAGACAACGCTCTTTAAATAAGAAAACGGGTCCATTATTTGAGGGGAGAGCAATCGTCAATCAAACAATCTGGTACAATGTCTTTCAAAATAAGATCATTAAATAATGGAGATAAAGTTTTGGATAATATACGAATAACAATTCCAAGAGAGTTACTTATATGAACTTCGCAGTGCTTTGACGAGTCATTTGTTTAAATCTCTTATGACTGAGAGACTTTAGTGAATTCAGGCTTTAAATACAACGATTAATATTCCACATCTCATAGTTTGGGAAAAGACTTAGGACTGCGTGGAAGACTTCCATATTTCTTTAAAATGCCTTGACGTTGATTCCCACGGAAATAGATTTAAGCTTATTAACTCTTCAAACACGATCTTAAATGTAAGCTAATAGGTTTTGCTGATTTCGACGTGTCGAAACCAGCTACGAGGGCAGGAATAGATGTATAACTTTGATAGTGTCCTTGAGCTTCGTTGGAGGTTCTAGACTTCTTTTGTCTTTGAGTTTAGCCTTCTTTTGATTTTAGTGTTTGAATCTTTCGGGTACACACTATTTTTATCGAACTCATGATGGAAGAGACATCTCGTCTTTCGCCAGTATGCATATTTGATCCATAGAAGATGTTAAGGAGTATAATTATTTAAAACGTAGAAGAATTCTTTCTGATATCAATTAGTGGCTTGCCAAACCGTCATCACTTAAGCTTATTCTTAGATATTATTAAAATATTTGATAAAACGAGGTACACATAAGGTAGGATGATTCCTTAAAAATCAGTATCCAGCAGGAAAAATGTCTACTCTTGGACTTAGTTGACATAGGTGTTATCATTTTGACGACTTATGAAGGGAAATAATTTACATTTCGGGTGACTTAGTTGACTTTGGTCTTACAATTTATATCATCCTTATCCTGAAGAAAAAGAAATGCGCTCATCTGGGACCATTAATGGACTTTGGTGTTGCGGTAACAAATTCTGGAAGGGTTAACCGTACTTCAGAATATCTAGGATTTATACATTAATACTGCTTGATCCGGCTTAAAAGAAAGTCTTCCCTAAATCTACTCATGAAAGATTGCTGGTTTAAGGGGAAGCTAAACAACATCAACACGACATCACCAACCGACAAGCTTAAGTTACATAGGTACTATGAATCTGTTCTATCCTCGAATTTTGATGCGTAAGACTTTCATAACTTGAAAGAAGGTTAAAGCAACGTTTGAAGAGTGCTGACTAGAAAAGACATCAATTAAAACAACCTCTCTGACAAATAAAGTAGGTAATGAGTGAGTTTGAAAAGTTCGTTGTGGAAAATTGTTCGAAGGAAGACCTACGCTGCGGCAAAAGAACCATATGATTGCTATCATAAATGATCTGCTCACACAGTCAGTCAACACCCGTCGTAAGAATACACTTGTAAATAGATAAAGTTCATAGACTTAATGGTGATAATAATGTCTTCAGTACAAAATTTTCCAGAATTTCTGAGAGTAAAACATTCAAAATCTTTCAAATTATTGTACTCAGCACTGTCTATAAACCTCAAACGTTAAGGGGGAGCAATAATATAGTTCCCATTCTGCTAGAAATAAGACATGGTTGTCCCCATCGAGTTATTCATTGAATCGCAGGTCGGACATTGTCCCCGAACGGTTAATCATTGATATCCTAAATATCTAGGATTAACATTTTGGAGATAAGGGAGAAAATGTGACATTGAACCTGGACTTAAGTATATTGAATAGAAGTGATCAAATAAAATAGACTCAATGCACTCCACAACTATGCTGTTCTATCATTACATGCACAGGTTCAAGGGGGTGCTTTTAGTGAGAGAAAAACTCCTCAAAGTGGTAAAATTTGCGATAAATTTATATCCAATCACTTATTGCGACATTTTCAATCTTTTTTGGAAGATCGGGATGAAATACCCAAAGACCGACCTATTCTTAAATTATGAAGTTATAGCGGGCTGTTAGGCTTAGAATTTCAGATCCCATGAGCCAGCTAGAACAGAGGTGGATCTACCCCAAGAATATCCACTAAGTTAGCTGTAGAAGTCCTTAGGTATGAATAGATAAAGGAGAAAAGTGAGAATATGGAAGAAGCCGACTGAGATGGAGCTAACACGAACCAACCCAACAAGGGGGTATAGTTATGAAAGTCTCGGTAACAATTGAAGGGGCGATTGAAAATGAAAAACAGAAATGTACGATAAAGGTGAAAATAATGAAGCCCTCGCATACACTAGGAAGAACCCGGTCAATAAAGAATCTGTCAAAAACACCGCAGGCTTATCTGACTTTGAAGACATCTGACCGTTGACCTATGCACACAAACACCCCGACACAGCCACTCAAAGTCGGAAACAACTTTGTTCAAAACCCAGAGGACACTCAGTTTCTATTGACTTGCTCACTCGCTGAGTTAGTTGATATTGAAAAGTGGCACTCAGCTCCAGCCTCCGATCACTAAAATTTAAAAGTGCACAATATGTGTCTAGAGCAAAAAGAGATCTCACCATTAATCTCAGTTAGGAATACTTGTCATAATTTAGCTTGTTTTCCTCACACAATTGAATATCAAGTAAGACATTAGAGGCGTACCAAGACACCTTGTGATTTGCCCAAATCAAACAGAGTGAATTCATTCACACAATGAAGATGGAAACGGCCTTGAGCCAACATCAAACCAAGCTCATGTAGGTAACTTGTGCGTTCTTTATAATCAACTTGTGACAACTAGAAAAAACGATGGTGTGATTCTATTAGAATCAAACTTGTTCCAATAGTATTGACGATTGAGAATGACAATATTGAAATGACATAACACGCTCGATGTGTCACACAAACCACTTTACAAGTGACACGTGTGATTGATTTTCAAATGGATTTATTCTCTATCAATCAGGCGAGATAGTAAACTCACAGGTTCACCTCGTACGTGTTTATCTGCTTTGAGACATGCCGATAATGAAACAACTGAGTATGATGAATCAAATACCTATGTGTTAAAAGATTCAAATAATAGCTGGAATCTGTTAAGAAGATTCTTCTTAAATTGATTCTATCCTGATCACAGGTCAACCTCACGGATTAAAGGCGGTACTCAACCTAAACCTGGCGAATGACAAAGCCATATTCGTCCCCCTGCTTTATTTCCTAACGGTTTATATGGCAGGCTATTTAAAGATGGTGGGGAGGTTCCTATTCCAGCTGCTAACAAGATCCATACCACATGCTCATACCCGACCGACAAACAGAAAAGACAAGCATAAAGCTCAAGTACATGTTTCAAGACTTTCGCTACTCTGATACCGTATGTCTTCTTGGAATACGATGTTAAGTTAAAGAGATTTCAAGAAAGACTGCAACATTAAAAGCTTTCCCAAGGCCATCAATCAAGAATGTATAGCATTAGTTCCAGAAGTCGCAAGGTCACATAAGATGCAAAGTTACAAGATGGCGAAGAGATGTGCTTGTTCGATGTCTCAAGATGCCAAATATCACAATGTCAAATAACAAGTTCATAGAGGAACAAGCTCAATCCAAAAGTCAATGATCACTATCACATTAGTCACAAGGAAAGTCACGAGTACGAGCTAAAGACTAAAGATGAAGCATAGTTGCGCTAGTTAAAGTTTTGTAAATTGGAGTGACCTCCCTTAGGGAGATTTAGGTGGAAACACAAAAAGTGTCTGGTCCCTTCCAAGTTGTAACAGTCTTAGCTCGGTAGTTTATGTAATGATTCTAGAGTTAGTAATCTCTATCTGGCCACAAGACCCTTGGGAAGCCCATCTTAACCTATGGGCCGGTCTATAGGACCTAATAAGCCCCTCTCTCAGCTTGTGAGGGTGTTTTTGGTTGTTCCATTTGTTGCCATATCGCCAATCTTAAATGACAATTCATCCCATTTTTCCCATCCAATCTCTCTCGAACATCACAACCCACATCTCACTATTGAGTCTTGGGTTGAGCTTAAGAATTACGAAATTCGACATCTATTTTCTGGGTTGTGAGCTTTCAAAATATAATATAATCCTTTCCAATTCATTCAAGATCAGCATCATTTCTTTTGCTAAGTACAATTTTGATCCATCAAATAACTACTACTGCTCTTTCAATAGAAAACGGGCATTATTTGAAGGAGAGAACCTTCAAAATCAGCTTCTTTATAATTAATAAAGGTCAATCGAAAAAGTTTTTTTAAATGGGAGTCGGTGAATATAAAAGGGAAGTGGAGTAAATGTCACTCAATCCGGCTTTATTTCTATATGTTTATAATCTTGTGGGGTTTAATGAGCAATAAGTGAATTTTTCTTTCGTGGTGACTAAACCTGAGGGGCGAGTTTTGCAAATATAGATCTTAGTTGCTTAGAAAAGGTTAAAAGATATTAGAATCACCATTAAACCGAGGGGGCAGTTATGCTAAAATCTCAAAAGATTTAAAACATCAAACACCCCCTTTCCCGCACTCCTTTCACCTCATAACACAAAACACATACCTTAAACCTTGAAATCACCACTTGTTTTAATCTTCAACCCCTAAAACCCGTTCAATCTTCGGTCCTACTAAAGGTATACAACACTTTTCTAAACAGTAAATCTAACCTAAATCATAAAATACACTCGAAAAACCTAATTCAACTAATGTTAGTCCCATTAAAAACTAGATAAAAAGATAAATTGATAGAGGGGTTTTGGTCTATTAAGGGTCTAGATGTTGTGCTTTAAACACTTTTTAATGGGGTTAACTCTTTCATGGGTTTTGAATGCTTCTTGAAGTCGAACTAAATGAAAATGGGTTTAAAAAAACTTGAACAAGTGTCATGGGATTTGGGTTGAAGAAGTATGCTATAAATGTTTGAGTGGATTTTAAGTAGTTGTTACAGTTTCATGCCTAAAATCTTAAAATTTATGTGGTTCGAGCTCATATGGTCGAACGCTTAGATCAAGATTTCTCATGTTAAATTTATGATTGTAAGAGTGTTAAAATGATAGAAATGATGCTATATGAACATAGGAGAGGAATTAATGCTAAAGAGTTTGAAATGTTAATGTAAAATAAGTGCACAGCATCAATACCTCAAGATAATTAAACAGAACGAAGCAATACATACTTGTTAGGCGCTCTCTACGTAAGATTTAAAACAGGCGATCAATACACTAGATAGGTGGTCAAGCGATCAATACATCATTGTTAAGGCGATCTATACATAGATTTTATACAGGCGATCAATACACTTGATATATACATAAGCGATCTATACATGCTAATTTTATCAGGCGATATATACATGTAAATATTATAGGGCGATCTATACATATGGTTAACACAGGCGATGTTTCTCCTTTATTAACCCCCAAAGGAAATTGTCATCAGGCGCTCAAAACCTGTCAATAGTAATCTATACTTGAATATTTTTCTCAAAGTGTACTTATTGCTAGTAATCTTGGTAATTCACCTAATAACCTACTCTAAGTGAATTAACCCTATCTTGTCATATAGTGATGAAGGTTTAGTATAATTGATCCCATAGACATCTTAAGTGTTTTGCACTGAGTTGCCCATTAGTTGTGCCATAATCGTCTATTGGGCATATGTCCAATGTGTGAATCCTGTTTGCTATGTGTATTAGTAATTTGTATTGTTGTATTGCATCCAATGTCATTGCCTCTTGTCTTTCTGTTTGCCTATCTCTTATGTAAACCCTATTTGCATCATAACTATGAATCATGATCTAGATAGTCCCATATGTCTGCATATATATCTTATTTCTTGTGTAATACAACCGTAGTACAACCTGTTAAGCAGAATCATGACTTCCCTCACTGCTCAACAAACCACACTTGACCTTGAACTTGTTCTAAAAGAGAATCGACTGACATCAGGAAAATCAATGGAAGAATTCGCCTCGAGGATTAAACTAAAAAGAAACATTTCAAGTGTTCTAGATGCTCTTGCACTCACTCCATGCTATCCTGCTTTTCTCATCACTGCTGATGTCCCTGAAGTGTACATGCATCAATTCTAGACATTGCTTAACAAGCATGACGACTTCTACATGATTCACGATTTGAGAAGAAGAATCGATTTCAAGCTTACTTGAAGTCTTTAGAGATAATCTTAGATTTGCCCAAGAGTACCTAGACGTTACTTGTGCTCTTCAATCTGAAGAGAAGACAACCTATATCTTCATTAAGAGATCTCGGTCATACTAAGGTTTCATTCACGTAATGATGTTGTTATCGAACAGATCTTCAACCGTGGAGTGACTTTTGCTGCTATTCTCAATAGCAAAGCCATTTGGAAATACTAGTGGTCCTAAACATACTTCGTCTTTCCTGACACAAATCCTTTGGTCAATGCGTACCATCAGAAGAATGTAGACTACGATGGGAACTATCTCTGACGGAAAGACTTTCACCTATTAGATTGACAACAAAGTCTACAAAAAGCAAGAAAAGATGTACTACCCTCGTTTCACCAAAGTTATCATTCACCACTTCCTCATTCAAGAAAAGTCACTTTCCTGGAGAAACAGAATTGGGATGCACACCTCCAAAGATGACTACTTGATTAACACCTTAAGATTTGTTTCAAGAAGAGAAGCATCTCAGATCTATGGAGCAGTTCTACTGAATTTGACAATTCTAGGATGAAGGAAAGTAAAAGCTACAAGACCATTATCTTGCTATGCTACAAGGTGAGGTTACCCCCAAGTTGCTAGAAAATCAAGAAAGCCCGCCATCCAGAAGGAAAGTGAGCTAGTCCCTAGAGATGAAGAACCTATCAAAAAGGGCAAAAAGTTAAGACACCTGCCAAAAAGTGGCTTCTAAGCCTCACAGTATCGATCATCAAAGGCCTCCTTTGAGAAACAAAGCAAAAAGCACGGAAATGAAAAAGGTGGATGTAGCTCATGGAAAAGGAATAGAGGCTGCTGTCGAAGTGGCTCTGTCTAAAAAAGTTTAGATGAAGGAAGCAAGAATGAAAAGTTTGAGGAACTTTCATAAGACTCATCCTAGTGGTTCTGGTACGGTTGCCGAGAAACCACCAAGTGTTGAAAAGATTACTCCTACTGTCACAAGTGAAGGAACTTGTGATAAACCAGGGGTTCTCGATGTGACCAATGATGACTCTTCTGAAAGTGAATTTGAGTCTTGGGGAAATGATGAAGACGACAGCAACAACGAACAAGAATCAAGTGATGAAAGCAGTATGCAAGAGAATGAAAGTGAAGAGCAAGAATTGGATTCGGAGCAAGTTGAAGAATCTGACGATGATGATCAAGAATAAGAAATTTAATCACAGAAAATGAATCAGAAGATGATGAATGAGAAAAGTGATGAACAATAAGGAATGGCATGATCAACCCGACCAATTTAATAAAGAAGCAGATCAAGATTAGAAGAACCCACTGAGACTGCTACAGGAATTGTTCAAGGTGAGGGTAATGATGCTGAAATGACTGAAGCTTAACAAGGGAATGAAAATTTAGAGACTACTCAAGAACAAATTGTTAAAGATGCCCATGTGACAATTTCTACTATTCCGAAGCAAGACAGAATCCCTGTTACTAGTTCTTTCTCGCTCCATTCGACTTGGCAATCTAAATTCCTAAATTTTTTAGATATTCCTCAAACTGATGCAGAAATAGTGTCTCCACTAGATGTTCATGTCCACCATGAAGTCCCTAGAACTCAAGCACCCACTCTCCTTACAATACCAGTTTCAGTCATCCCTGAATCATCATCGGTATTCACAAACATTCCTCAATCATAATACACCTTCACTTTTACACGAATACAGGCTACACCCACTCCTCCACTGACAATTGAAACTACAAATCCTCTATCTAATCTTCCTGATTTCTCATTAGTCTTTCGATTCAATGATAGAATCACAGCATTGGAAAAAGAAGTTGTTGATCTTAAGAAAGACCCTCTACACACTCAAGTGCATCTTTAGTTGACAATCATCTAGATACAAGGTTGGGAGAAACCAGACAAGAATTCATAAAATTCCTTTCAGAGTCTCTCACGGCAAGAATCAAAGAACAAGTAAAAGATCAGCTGCCTCAGATTATGTCCCAAGAAGTGTCTAACTTCGCTCCACCTGTGATCGAAAAGTTGAATTAAAGAATCACTGATGATGATACTCTACAGCAAAGGCGTCTTCCTCAACCACAATCTACTTTTGATCTGCTCACACTTACCTAAATTTGACAGTTTAAAGAAGATTCTTCTCGACAAGATGAGATAAAAGTGAGGTCATACTCACTCTGAACACCGTGACTTGCTATGAATGGTTTGAAAAATCTTATGCTCATCTGCGCAAAGATTTATTTATTCTTATGATGAATTTCACTTGAAACAAGCCGCGAAAGACAAAGAGAAAGACCCTTCTCGCTGGATTAGATTGAGGGATAAAGAAAAAAAGACAAGCAAAGATGTTGAAACCAACCCACTAGATCCTAAAAAAAAATATTCTGCTCAGCTCCTCCAAAGGCACCAAACCAACCGAAATCTCTGTGAAATTCTGTTAATCAGAAATCAGTGTACGAGGTTACAAATTCAGAGATAATTTTTATTGTTTCTTTTTTTTGTTTTATTGTCTTGTGGGAGCAAGGGAAAAAAAGGTGGGGGGGGGGGGGGGGGGGAGGGGTGGGGGGGGTGGTAAATTATAGGGGAAGTGTTTCTCATGCCACCAAGATCACAGGGAATCCTGGGGAGAATAAACAGAGAACCAAGATAGACTGCCTTCTAACGTGACTGTTCAACGAAACAACACCACCTCAAGAACCCACTAACCCAGACTGGAATGTTGGCAAGACTACTCAGGAAGGACCAACCTAAAATTAGTTGATGACACTAGCATCTTCTACTTCTACTGATAAATCGTTAAAGGACTTTGATGAATTGACGAGCACTCCAATAGAATTCTCTAGATACATCTTTAATGGGATAAAAATTGAGAATTTAACTCAAGAAGTCCTGCTTGGACCTGCATTCAGACTACTCAAAGGCACACGCTCTAGTTATGCTAAATTAGAATACGACTTTGAAGAATGCTATAAGGCTCTTTTAGAAAAGCTTGATTGGAAAATCCCTAAAGGCGATGACTATCCATATTGAATCTTTCAAACCCTTCTTTGATCACCTTGGAAATCGTCAAAGAGTAACCGTTCGAATTCTCATCAACAATGATCTAAGTATCTCAGGAGGAATTCGAATATGACATACACGACGTCGACTACCAAACAAAGGGCCGCTCAGTATGATCTTTCAGCATTGAAGACATGTTCCAACATACGAGTTCCTTGTTAACGGTTGCATGTATGTAAGTATCGTTATGGGGTATTCTTCACATTGAGAGAATAACGTAAATCCTTCGTAATGCTTTTTAAAAAAAGGATACAAGAGTATGCAATCAAGAGGAGGTCTAATATCCATAAAAAGGAAATGCAGTAGCACTCAGGTCTCGTAATGAGGAACATGGATACGGGTACTTGGAAGAGATTGTCCTGATGACGATGCTAATAATGCATTAGACAGATTCAAGAAGTGACTTTCCTCGACTTCGGATCAATGACATCGAGGATATGTTACTTCTTGTGGTTCAAAATCGGCTCACAAATCTATCAGGAGATGATGTTGCTGACTTCACAATAGCCTTAAGGATGTTCACAAGAAGTCTGGTATGCAGAACGCGAGTCGAGATCTTATAAAACTTAGAGTTAAAGTTTACAAAGAAGATCAAAGTCACCAAAGCTGATACTACAAGAACCCCGATCTCAGAAAAAGCATCCGTATACTCCATACAAAACCCCAATGATCATTTATGCGACTCCACAAAAGGAACATGTTGATGCGCTCCGATGAAGTGTACAAGTTCAGTGATGGCACGTTAACCTGGCTTCTTTCTTCGCTCGAAGACATAACCAAAAATATTGACATGGATACTTCCGAAGAGAAGATGGAAAATTTGAGGGAAAAGAAAAGAGCTCATTTCTCCCATGAGCAAAGACATCAACAAGCTGCCTAAAGGAAAGAAGGATGATGAGGAGTTTGGAGAAAATCGTTAGTGGTAGACTCTACGAAACTGACCTCAGACTGCTGCAAAGAACAATATGACCTCGTCATATTATGCACTTATCTCAAAGATCATTTCGTATATCATAAACTTGTGAATTTGTATATATGTAGTGTAGACTTATGGTAAAAATAAGGTGTGCTTGAGTATAAAATTTTCAAGAATTTCTTAGTAAATTCAAAAAATTTCAAATTATTATACTCAGCACAGTCTTATATATCCTCAAAAATTAAGGGGGAGCATCAAAATGTTCATTAGCATAATTATGTAACATTTTTTCCCCGAACGTTTAATCAATTGATTCCAAATAATCCAAGGGATTACCAGTTGGATAAAAGGGAGTGACCACGCCAAAACGAGTACTCCTTAAAAACGTATATATATAGGATTACAATACACTCAAGTATTAAACCGCGAGATCAATGAAACCGGAAGCAGTATAGGGTGTTCCCGGGTCGTTATGTCCCAACGAGGCTAGAGATGGAAAACCGAAAGACGATTGAAGAATTGTGCTTGAATGTCACAAGGAATGATTAGGCACTAAAACTGAATATAATAAGCAAAAGCACATAAAAATAGCAAAGAGAATAAGCTGGAACAAGAATAAAAACTAGGAATGACAAAAACACTTTAAAACTTTAAACTAAGGCACAAATAAGCTCAAATAAACTTAAGACAAATCAAATAAGCTAAATTAAACAAGATAAACGCGACAGTACTAACAACAGTACTAACAGTATTAACTTGGAGTTAGTACTGCTAGCTTTGAGTTAATACTGTTAGCTTAAGGTTAGTACTGTTGGGCTAACAAAACACAAATAAACAATAAATAAGCAAACAAGCTAGAACAGAAGTTCACCTAACCTTGAAAACAGTCACTTAAAGTAATAAGATAAACGCAACTAGAACTCGAACTAAAACAACAAATAACTAAAAAGCTACAATCTGATACATTATTGAAAATACTTTAAAAAGGAAAATAAGCTTAAATCGCAAACAATGTAAACGGAAAAGAGTAGTGAGAGATACTACTCTAAAAAGCTAAGGAAATCTTTAATAAGCAGAAATTATAAGCTGATAAGCTAAATGGCCCACCATACTAACTTTTTAACTAACAGTACAACTTGGAGTTGTACTGCAGCTGAGTTAGTACTGCTACCTGAGTTAATTCCAAGAAAATGAACAAGCAGTACTAACTTGGCAGTTAGTACTCGGTAAGTTCTAAGTTAAACATACTGCTCCAAAAGTCTGACTATCAGCAGTATTAACTTATAACTAACAGTTTTAACAAGTAAACTAACAGTACTAAGTAAGAAAGTAATACAAACACTTTTCAACTAGCAAATAAGCAAAATAAGCACTTAAAACAGTTCTGCAGAAAATAAGAAAAACAAGAAAAAGAGAAACTTACAACACCCTTGCTCAAAACAGGGTCAAACAGAGAATCTACAAGCTCTAGCTTGTATAAAACAAGCTAGTGAGAGTCCATAAGCCCATCCAGAACTGGCTTATCATCCATAACATAAGCTGTGGTATATTTGAGAGTGATACTTATGATTTTCTCTTAACTACTTAACTTTTTATTTTTACTTGATGAAAACAGCTTATGAGTAAGCTGTGGTGAGAGCTTTTTGAACACAAAACAATATGATTAAGAAACTTAACACTGTTATTGTAAATTGACTTAAAAACTTCAAACTTGCATTAATCTTGAAAGTGTTACAAAGATGAAAGTAAAAGCTGTAAATGACTTGAAACAAACTGAAAATAAGCTAAATTATTTTTAAGATTAAAAACTAAAAACTAGATGCCTCCAAGGCTTTACAAAAAGCTCTATTTATAGCCGAAGTCTTGGACTTGCAGCTTGTGCTTCTTTTGGAGAGCAAAAGCGAAGTGTGCTTGTTGTGTGAGGGGAATCTAAAGCAAATCCCAGCCTTTGATTTCTTTTGAGCTTCTTTGGAGACAATCTCAGCCATCGAAATGCTTTTGGGAAT
Organism: Tanacetum coccineum; assembly: GCA_026074375.1. Classification (NCBI taxonomy): domain Eukaryota; kingdom Viridiplantae; phylum Streptophyta; class Magnoliopsida; order Asterales; family Asteraceae; genus Tanacetum; species Tanacetum coccineum. Next base: position 2,642 of record BQNB010038992.1, on the reverse strand, counting down.
GGAGAGGGATTGCCAACATGGCATTTATACAACTGGGGGGGGGGGGTAGTAGGGTAGATGAAATGATTTTGGCTAGGGAGAGAAGTGGTTTTGCAGGGAAGAAGTATGGGGCGACATACAAGCTGTAACTGGGTTTTTGGGGCGGGAAAGAAGACTTTTTGGGGGAGTAGGCAGAATGGTCCCCTCAAGTTATATAACTTGAATGCAATCTCTACCCGATGTGCACTTTTGACCCTTGTCTTTTTCTTTTGCAATACAACTTGAGGTTTTGGCAGTTTTAGCCCCTCAAGTTGTATTTTCTTCACTTGGCTTGACTTTTGACTTTGCCCTTTCCACTCCGTGCTTGGATTTGTTTGTTTTTGGCTTTCTTTTTGCTCTTTTCTTGAATATCCGTTCCCTGCACAATACAAATGCAAACATACAAATACAATGTATTTTTGGTATGTTTTTAGTCATTTAAGTTCGTTTTTATATGGAAGGTGGTATGTGTAATTAAGCACATACCAGGCCGGTTTCTTAAGATTCAAACCCCGCACCTCTTATTTCAATACTAATCACATCCTTTACATCAAACACACATATATCTACTTTTTACACTACAACCCGCCGGTAAGAATCAAGGGCAACTCATTCATTAATGTTTTAGATAGAAAATGACACATCAAAACTCATTAATATAAATCTTATGAACACTTCCCAGCAACTAGATCACACCCTACAACACTACATTGGTGTATTTATCTTAAAATGACCCTAGATCTATTTTTCTACACTTTTTAATGTGTTTTCATTCGATTCCTTTGATATACACACAACATAATTGATATAGATTAAGGATCGATGATTACCTTTGCAAGAAACACACGAAATCAGCGACTTGAAGTTTGGTTCTTGGCGGCGAGTTGCGTGAAAGAGAGAGAGAGCACTCATACTTATGACTTGCGAACTTTTAACTCCCGACATGGATATATGATTTAAATGTGTGTACTTCATTTCGACTCAAACCATAGATCACTTATTTTTCATAGTCGAATCAAGATGAAATCACGACCTAAAGAGCAACAACTTATTAGGACCAGTTGTAACTTGATTTTAAAGAGCGAAAATTTTAACTGTAAACTTTTTGCAACATTTTTCATCATCATAATCAATAAAGTTCTTAAAGCTAGAATGCTTGCTATAGTTTGAACATCTACAAGGAGGCCCTCGCTCCCTGGTAGGATAATCACAACCAACGACCGGATGTTATTAGTTTGAAAACCACCCCGTTGCCAACGTAGTGGGAAATCACATCAACACCTTCTGTCCCTAAAATGGCTATGATAGGTGTCCTTAGTTTTGAACCCTCACCTAGACCTCGCTTACCTGGTAAGATATCACGAACACACAGGACCAAATCCTAGAAGTAGAGTCTAGTTTGAACCCCCAACCTTGTGGTTAGCGGAGCAGGATATCATACACATCTTTATACCTTGCTCCATAAACTCAAAATGTAAGCTTCTTGGCAATACTTTTAATATTCATGCATTTTTGCCATTCATATTTCATATCATGCCTTCTTGGCATTTTAACTTTCAAATCACTAAGAACAGAGAAAACTCGTTTTAACGAATCAAGTTACAAAATTTGAAGCTTTTTCTAAAAACATCGATTGACTTAGTTGAATTGAAATGAGCACGTATGATTAGGCGGATTAAAAGCTAATGGGAGAAAAAGTCACAAGTTACTCATATAAGCTTTAGAAGAATCTTGCTCAGCACATAAACTTATATTTAACTCTATCACTTCTTGTTCTTCACCTTGTGAAAGCTTAGCCTACAATTGAGGAACTAGCTAGGGCTCAACACGCCCGATCGAGTCAAAAATTATTCTCATTCTACCCACTAGGAAAGTCGAAACTGTGACAAAACACTTATTTTATTTTTGAAAATTTTTAATTTTTAATTTTTTTTGGTATTTTTGCAAAAATTTGGTGGTAAAAACGGGATTACATGATAATAACACGGCTGCAGGCAAAATCAAATCGAAGGCCGTTTATGAAGATCCCCCCATACTAGAACTACACATCGTCCTCGATGTTTTCAAAGGGGTACCTACGTAAATCTAAGGCCGTTTATGAAGTGTGCCAAAAGATAAAACGTTAGTCGATCAGATTAGGATACTGGATTCCCAAAATGAAGCTGAGGATGTGAAACTCTTGATAAAAATTAAAGCACGAGAGTTCTTCACAATCCGGGAAATCCTGGACAATTAACAACACAAACACGAAACACGGGTAATGGAAGAGGCAAACCTCCTCACGTCACACAATTAGAAAAATAGAAAGAAGATAGAAAGATAAGCATGGGGTGCCTCCCACGAAGCGCTTGTTTAAGGTCGCTATGCTTGACCCGTCACCTGAATTTATTGGACATTAGGGAATGTTTGGAGATCCGGGACTACCAATTGTGGTACGTCCCCTCCAAAGTAGTGCTTAATACGATGTGACAAGGATAATAAACACCTTTTCGAGAGGTCTTGGTTGATCAAAATAAACTAGATGGATCATTGTGTAGTTTTAGTGAGAGAAAGTAGAGAGAGGGGATGAACACCAAAAGATGAAAGATTAGATTAAAGGAAAAAGAAAAATGAACATCCACCCC
>BQNB010038991.1:0-48363 GCA_026074375.1 Tanacetum coccineum | reverse complement strand
AAACCTAAATGACAAATAAGCTATAACAGATACCTAACTATCCCTAATAAGCACATAAGAACAAAAATAAGCAAAAATTATAAGCTAGATAGACAGAAAAGCTAATAAGCTCAAATAAGCTTAAGGCAAAACCAAATAAGCTAAAATGGGCTTATACTAACCTAATAAGCTAAGCTAAACCTAAATAAGCAATAACAATAAGCAAATAAGCTCAAATAAGCTTAAGGCAAAACCAAATAAGCTAAAATGGGCTTATACTAACCTAATAAGCTAAGCTAAACCTAAATAAGCAATAACAATAAGCAGATAAGCTAAAATAAGCAAAATGAACCTTTTGGCCAAAACTGATAAGCCAAAAAGGCCTATAGGGACTTTTCTAGCTTAAAAATAAGGTAGCAAAAGGATCCTTATGGCTTAGTGACTTATACCACTGAAAAGAATGGCCAAAAAGCTACATTAAGCAACAATGAAAAAGCATTTTGAAATTCAGATAAGCACTTAAAAAGCTTCATGAAAAGGGCATCACACACATATTCAACACTTAGATAAATTTGGGAAAATTAACAAAACAACACTTTTGAGCTTAAAAATAAGCAAACAAACAGATCCTTATGGACTTTTAAGCTACAAACAGATTAAGTTTAGACCTCAAAGAACAATAATCAACACTCAAAAAGGAGTTTGAAACTCAGGATAAGCTACAATAAGCAAATGAAAAAGCATTTTCTCAAATTTTCAACACTTAGCACTTTTTTTTGACAGATTTGGCAAAATCTCAAAACAAACTTGCATGTTTTTAGAGCTTTGATTCTATCCTTTTTAACACATTTATGAACACAAAAACAACTCAAAAAACACAATAAGCTAAAGCATAATCTAATAAACAACTAAAATAAGCTACCACTTAACAGATTCAAACAATGAATTCTTAAAACCTTGTTTTTGAGATTTAACACTTAAGAACTTAAATAAAATGACTTTTATGACTACTTTTAACTAATCTAAACTGACTCAAAAGCATAAAGTAAATTTTGACCCATTTTCACCCAATAAACAGGTTAAACCAAACACCCCTTTAAAAACAGTTTTAGTACTTTTAACTTGATAAAAGCTATTTAAGCTAAAACTCTTTAAAGACCAGATGGTAAACAGCTTATAACAAACTAAATGAACAAATATAAGCAATCAAATAAGCTAGAATAATAAGCTAAGACACTATGCTATTATTTTTGGTTTTTTTTCAACTGTTTTATATCAAAAGCTATTAAAATGAAATTTAAACTACAAATTAAGCACAATAAGCATTAAACAATAGTGATAAGCAACATTAAGCTAAGAACATCAGTAATAAGCTAAAATTAAGCAGTAGAATAAGCAAATATAAACTAAAATAAGCATATAATAAGCAAATGAAACAGATTAAAGCTAATAGTGTAAATTTAAGCTTAAATGTAAAGAAGAAACTTACAGGAGCCTTTGCTCTAAACAAGGCTAAGATTAAGCTCAAATGAGCTATCAACAAGCTCCAGCTTATCAAGTGATAAGCTGGTATTGTCCTGGAAACCCATCCATGTTTGGTTTCCCTTCCATTTTTCAAGCTGAGGTAATTTAGGGGAGGATCTGTGTAAGATAAGCTCAGCTAAGCTTTTGTGAGCTTAGTTGAGCTTATAGCTAGCTTATGAATAAACTTGACAACTTATTGAGCTTATGTAGGCAGAAGAGAGCTTATTTAACTATTTTGTATCAAGGTAAAAAAACATTTATCAATTACTTAATACGAAACTTGACTTTTTATTAATATGAAAACTGATTACAAGATTAAATGAAAAGAAAATTACATTTTTCTAAAGAAATAAGCTGAAATTACATGGAAATAAGCTACACAATAAGCTATATTAAAACTACTCCTAGATGCCTTTGTGAGTGAGGATGCCCTTGTATTTATAGCATGATAAGGAAGCTTCCAGGTCTCCAAGTTTGTTACACGCTCCTTTTAATCCACACCCTTCATTTCTTTCAATCATTGGATCCTTTGTTTAAGCCGTTGGATCAAATAAGTAAGCACACGGATTGCCAGCGTGGCAATCCGTGTGTCAGAGGCTGTGTGCTTCTTTTACAAGGGATTTAGTGCAAAAATTCCCTTCCTTGTGTGTTTCCTTGCATCCACGTGTCATTCCTTTGTCCCGGCTTGACCAATGAGAGACCTTGGTGACGTTTTACTCTGCCAACTCGTAACTTGGTACTCGAATCTTAGAGCCACGCTGTCAATTGCATTTTACCCCATGATTTTGAGGTGGGTTAAACGAAGAAGACAGTGAATAGTAAAAACGGGATTTCCCGCCCTTTTCTTTTCTTTTTATATCTTTGTTTGACCCGGGGGAGTGTGAGGGTTGACTTGGGCCCGGGTATAAAAGGAATGGGCCATGGGCTTGGGTAACGGGTTAATGGTTTTGGTTTATTATAAGGAGATAACGACCGTTATCTCTTAAGTATAAAAGAGATAACGGTGTTAGGGTTTTAGGGCTTTTTGTGAATTTGGTTTAATATTAAGGGTATTTGTGGTATTTTCAAGGGTTTTGTCTTCTTGTAGTTGACCAATGTTGACCAAGGATTGACTATGATGACCATTGACGGCTCTTTTGCACTCTATTCGTTCCCGTGTCCGTGTTTGTCCGGTTTTGACCGTTTCCTTGTGATTTTTGCATTATCTGTACCTACACATACACAAACAACAAAATACACAAATACAAGCATATTTTTGGATATTTTGATCATTTAAGGGCTATTTTTGATATAGAAAGGATATGTGATTTCTCACATATCAGTTTGTGTAGAGAGTGTTTGTGTTTTGTTTATGTAAAATGGTTAAGTTGGGGTATAATATATATAGAGTGGGTATTGAATTTTTTTTTTTGAAAACTAGCCGTTTGAAAAAATAGCCTTTTGTTTAGGGGGTGATTTTGATTTTTTTTTAATTAAAAACGGCCACCAACGCGCGTTGGTGCACCCACGCAGGGTCCAACGGCGTTGGCCAACGCCCTCCAACGGTGTGGTAACGCCGGCAACGGCGGAGCCACGTAAGCTCAACGCCGAGCACGGCGTTACCATACCCCGTGCTCTAAGAGACATATAGAGAATCTATAGACAAAGAAATCCTTGAGGTATATAACATTTTCATAAAAGGGTTGCATGGTGGTTTAAGTACAAGTTTTGAAATTATAATGAAAATGAGAAGGGAAAATGTTGCCAAATAGTAACGAAGTTTGATGATTGTTCTGATTAAGTCACTCAAACTTTAAACTAATCACAAAAACCATCCAAGTTTCAATAATTGTTCAAAAAAACTATCTTTAAGGTATTCATATGTGAATTATTTGGTTGTACCTTAATAATAAATACACACCCCATGCATTTCACTAACCCCAACCAACTTAATGTACAACCAACTTATGCACAAATGAAAAAAGATATATGTCATAAAATAATAACCAAGTTTGAAAAGTGTTTCGTTTTGGTCACTCAAACATAACAATTACATAATAATAGAACACTATCACCATGACTTAACTAATCAAATTATAATTAGAGCATCACGTTATAACAAAAAGTGATGTCACATCATCCTTTTATAATTTATTCTATAACTTAGAACCTATAATTCAGTCAGAAAATAGACTCTCACATCACTTAAGTTATAGGATCCTCGGGCCCTACACTTTTTTAATATTTCTCATTTATACACAATAAAACAAAAAAATCACATTCTAGGTCTAATTACGTAATAACTTGAATTTAATGACTAAGGGTGGAGGGTGTGGTTGGGGGTTTTCCCTCGTCATATCAACCCCACATCATCAAAAAACACTCTTTTTATTTTTTCCATCAACTTTCCCTCAACCATTGCAGCACCTTCTCTCTCCCATCCATCTCTTTTTACTTTTTTTCATTTAAAAATACCTCTAAAACACAAATATCACTCATAATACACACACAAGAAATATAATATTGTTTCTCTCTCTCTCTCTTTGGGTTTTGTCACTTTGTGCAATTTAACTCAGGACTTAACTCCCGTAGATGAATTTATTGTTTCTTTCACGCTTGGCATGGAGTGGTCTTTTGTTTGTTTCCCGCAAAAAAGCATCTTTCCCGTTTGATATTCCCTCCCACGCCCTTCACTCTAACAAAGTAAAGCCACTAACGACTATTTGTGTAAAAAACAAACAATTAGAGACTAATTACGTAAAAAAATACACTAGTTAAGCTTAAAATAAAAAAAAGATAAAAAAAAACTTTTGGTCTTCTTCTTCCTTGGCTCGCGCTACAAACACAAACATAAAAACAAATACATATGTTAAAAAAAGATAAAAGCCATAAATTACCAACGTACTTTTCAAAATTTCCCGACTTGAACCCTTTACTTTTTTATTAACACCGAAACCCACGTACTTTCAAATTTTTAACCGACTTGAACCAAACGTTTGTACCGTTAGTTATTATGTGGCAACGTTAGTCCATTTAACTAACAATCGCTTTGCATCGTTAGTCCTTTAACAATAATTTTCTTTATATGATTTTTTACGTTTTCGTTCGTTTTTTTACGATTTCGTCTTATTTTTTACGTTTTCTTTTTTTTTTGCGTTTTCGCCCATTTTTTTATGTTTTCGTCCATTTTTTACGTTTCCGTCCGGTTTCTTACACTTTCGTACATTTTCTTACGCTTTTCTCCGTTTTTTACTATTTCGTCTGTTTTTACTTTTCGTTTGTTCTTTTACGATTTCGTACGTTTTTTTATATTCGTTCGATTTTTTACGTTTTAGTCTAGCTTTTTACGATCTCATCTGGTATTTACATTTTCGTCCGTTTGAAATCGTACGAAAACATAAAAACCGGACAAAAACGTAAAAATACGTAAAATACAGACGAAATCGTATGAACACGGTTGAAATCCTACGAAAACGTAAAAATGCAGACGAAAACGTAAAAAACGGACGAAATAATAAAAGATTGGAACAAAATGTAAAAAAACAAACGAAAACGTAAAAGATTGGAACAATACGTAAAAAAACGGACGAAAACGTCAAAAACAGTCGAAATTTTAAAAAACCATACGAAAACGTAAAACAACAGACGAAAACGTAATGAAACGTACGAAAGCATAAGAAACCGGACGAAAATGTAAAAAACGGGCGAAAACGTAAAAAAATGGGCGAAAACGCAAAAAACAAACAGACAAAAACATAAAAAACCAGACAAAATCGTAATAAACGGAATTTCAAAGGGTAATTTATGGATTATTAATAGGATTTCGTCTGGTTTTTTACGTTTTCGTCTGTTTTAATGATAAATAGCACCAGCTATGTTATAGCCATTCTCCTTTTTTTAAGGGTAAAAGCCACAAATTACCAACGTACTTTCCAAAATTTCCCGACTTGAACCCTTTACTATTTTATTAACACCGAAACCCACGTACTTTCAAATTTTTAACTGACTTGAACCAAACGTTTGTACCGTTAGTTATTATGTGGCAACGTTAGTCCATTTAGTTAACGATCGCTTTGCATCGTTAGTCCTTTAACAATAATATTCTTTATATGATTTTCTAAGTTTTCGCTCGTTTTTTATGTTTTCGTCCTTTTTTTACGTTTTCGTATTTCTTTTTACGTTTTCGTCCGTTTATTACGATTTCGTCTGGTTTTTTACGTTTTCGTCTGTTTTTTTTTTGCATTTTCGCCCGTTTTTTTACGTTTTCGCCTGTTTTTTACGTTTTCGTTCAGTTTCTTACGCTTTCGCACGTTTCATTACGTTTTCGTCCATTTTTTTACATTTTGTTCCAATCTTTTACGTTTTCATTCGTTTTTTTACGTTTTCGTCTATATTTTTACGTTTTCGTACGATTTCAACCGTGTTCGTACGATTTCATCTGTATTTTACATATTTTTACGTTTTCGTCAGTTTTTTTTGTTTTCGTACGATTTCAAACGGATGAAAATGTAAAAACCAAACGAAATCCTAAAAAGCTAGACGAAAACGTAAAAAATCGAACGAATATTAAAAAAAACGTGCGAAAGCGTAAAAGAACAAACGAAACGTAAAAACAGACGAAATAATAAAAAACGGAGAAAAGCGTAAAAAATGTAGGAAAGTGTAAGAAACCGGACGAAAACGTAAAAAACGAACGAAAACGTAAAAAAATGGGAGAAAACGCAAAAAAAACATACGAAAACGTAAAAAACCAGACGAAATCGTAAAAAAAAGAATGAAAACGTAAAAAACGAGCGAAAACGTAAAAATCATATAAAGACAATCATATAAAGAAAATTATTGTTAAAGGACTAACGATGCAAAGCGATTGTTAGCTAAATGGACTAACGTTGCCACATAATAACTAACGGTACAAACGTTTGGTTTAAGTCGGTTAAAAATTTGAAAGTATGTGGGTTTCGATGTTAATAAAAAGGTAAAGAGTTCAAGTCGGGAAATTTTGGAAAGTACGTTGGTAATTTATGGCTTTTACCCTTTTTTTAACATATGTATTTGTTTTTATGTTTGTGATTGTAGCGCGAGCCAAAGAAGAAGAAGACCAAAAGGTTTTTTTTATCTTTTTTTATTTTTAGCTTAACTAGTATATTTTTTAACGTAATTAGTCCCTAATTGTTTGTTTTTTTTACACAAATAGTCGTTAGTGGCTTTACTTTGTTAGAGTGAAGGGTGTGGGAGGGAATATCAAACGGGAAAGATGCTTTTTTGCGTGAAACAAATAAAAGACCACTCCATGCCAAGCGAGAAAGAAACAATAAATTCATCTACGGGAGTTAAGTCCCGAGTCAAATTGCACAAAGTGACAAAACCCAAAGAGAGAGAGAGAGAGAAACAATATTATATTTCTTGTGTGTGTATTATGAGTGATATTTGTGTTTTAGAGGTATTTTTAAATGATAAAATGTAAAAAGAGATGGATGAGAGAGAGAATGTGCTGCAATGGTTGAGGGAAAGTTGATGGAAAAAATAAAAAGAGTGTTTTTTGATGATGTGGAGCTGATATGACGAGAGAAAACCCTCAACCACACCCTCCACCCTTAGTCATTAAATCAAGTTATTACGTAATTAGACCTAGAATGTGATTTTTTTTATTGTGTATAAATGAGAAATATTAAAAAAGTGTAGGGCCCGAGGATCCTATAACTTAAGTGATGTGAGAGTCTATTTTCTGACTGAATTATAGGTTCTAAGTTATAGAATAAATTATAAAAGGATGATGTGACATCACTTTTTGTTATAACGTGATGCTCTAATTATAATTTGATTAGTTAAGCCATGGTTGGGCTTTTTACCTGGCCTTTTCGAGTTGTATCATATGGGCTTTACTAACCTTTTTTTCTCGAGCAATTGGTTTTGTACCTATTAAAAAGCTCTTGATTTTATGCATGTTAGGGGATATTTGGATAAAGTTATCAACCAGGTTTACGTTTATGTTATATAAGGCCCTTAAAAGGTATATATCATAAACTTATAAACTCATGTTGAGTGTTTGAATTAGCTTATATTTACAAAGTTATTATAGTCAAGTATTTGGTTTAATTTAGAATGGTATATGAAAAAAAACATGGAGTGAAAAATATGAATGTTAGATTAAGTATTATCAAATGTAAAATTATAATTTGTAATGGAATATGAAAAGTCATACTTTTAGAGCTTATAAAAAACCTCTTATATATGCCCATAAACTCACTTACATAAAGCTTAGTTAAAATCTTGTTGATACTTATTCGTATAATAACATTTGACAACTCATATGTTACTATTCAAATAATACTATTTTGAGATGTCAAATGCAAAAACTCTCCTCACCTTTACAAAATCTATACAATAACCCTAAAACTAGGGGTGGCAATTTCTGACCCGACACGAAATTCGACCTAAACCGACACGAAAATTAACAGGTTTGGGTTGAGTCTCATAGATTTTGGGTCAGTTTTGGGTCGATCCATCTGCCGGTTTATTAAACAGGTCAGGTTCGGGTTTGTGAATAAATTAAGTGGGTCGACCCGCCAACCCGTTTAAGATTTTTGTATTAATTTAATATTATTTATATATTATTATATGTGTTAAATGGTTTACACGGGTTGATAAATTTGTTATATTATTTTAAAATGTACGGTTGATAAATTTAAAATTATTTATATATTATTTTATTAATTTAAAATTAAGTGGGTCGACTCGCCATAATTCGCGTTATAGGTCTATAACGCACCCGTACCGGGTGCTATTTATCATTAAAAAACTTATTCTTATTTTCGTTGGTATTTTCATGTTATTAAATTTGTTATCGATTTTAGCTATTTTATACCACTTTAGATGTATTTTGGTGATATACGACTATAATAAAGAGAGGGAAGATGGGTTTAGGGGCGTCGTGACGTTGGTACAACCATGACACATCTTTTTTGGTTTTTTTGAACATCCAACTTATTTGATAAACTACACAATCTAGTTGTTTTTTGTTTCTTTGAACAACAATTTCAATGAAAACTAGCCAAGGAGTTAGAAGAAAATTACAATGTGAAATTACAAGATGATTGCGGGTTATAAATCGAATCGAACCACTTGGGTTTATGATATCTACTCCTATTAACAATCCATAAATGAGAGAAAACCTAGATGTCGTCGAAAAGTGTGTCTTGTCTAAGAGGCTTTAGATCAAAGCACACTCGATTTCTAAAAACCAAAGAGCTAATTTGAATCACAACATCAATACAAACTTTTGTTGAGTTTTGAGGTTAGCAAAATCCACCCATTTAATTCAAGAGACGATTATACCCGTGAGAGAGTATCGTGCAATGTTATTAGTTTAAATATATTTTAGGGTAAAAGTAATAAAATACCAACGTACTTTTTAAAATTTTCCGACTTGAACCCTTTACTTTTTTATTAACACCGAAACTCACGTACTTTCAAATTTTTAACCGACTTGAACCAAACGTTTGTACCGTTAGTTATTATGTGGCAACGTTAGTCCATTTAGCTAACGATCGCTTTGCATCGTTAGTCCTTTAAAAATAATATTCTTTATATGATTTTTTACGTTTTCGCTCGTTTTTTTACGTTTTCGTCTGGTTTTTTACGTTTTCGTCCTTTTTTTTGTGTTTTCGCCCATTTTTTTCCGTTTTCGTCCGTTTCTTACGTTTTCGTCCGGTTTCTTACACTTTCGTACATTTTCTTACGTTTTCCTCCTTTTTTTACTATTTCGTCTGTTTTTACGTTTCGTTTGTTCTTTTACGCTTTCGCACGTTTTATTTAAATATTCGTTTATTTTTTTACGTTTTCGTCTAGCTTTTTAAGATTTAGTCTGGTTTTTACATTTTCGTCCGTTTGAAATCGTACAAAAACGTAAAAAAAAATGTAAAATAATGGATGAAAACGTAAAATACAGACGAAATCGTACGAAAACGTAAAAATACAGACGAAAACGTAAAAAAAGGACGAAAACGTAAAAGATTGGAAGAAAACGTAAAAAACGGACGAAAACGTAAAAGATTAGAAGAAAACCTAAAAAACGGACGAAAACGTAAAAATAGTCAAAATTTTAAAAAACCAAAACGAAAACGTAAAACAACGGACGAAAACGTAATAAAACATACGAAAGCGTAAGAAACCGGACGAAAACGTAAAAAAACGGGCGAAAACGTAAAAAAGAGGCGAAAACGCAAAAAAGACGAAAACGTAAAAAACCAGACGAAATGGTAATAAACGGACGAAAACGTAAAAAGAAGTACGAAAACGTAAAAAAACGGACGAAAACGTAAAAAACAAGCGAAAACTTAAAAAATCATGTAAAGAAAATCATATAAAGAAAATTATTGTTAAAGGACTAGCGATGCAAAGCGATCGTTAGCTAAATGGACTAACGTTGCCACATAATAACTAACGGTACAAACGTTTGGTTCAAGTCGGTTAAAAATTTGAAAGTACGTGGGTTTCGGTGTTAATATAAAAGTAAAGGTTCAAGTCGGAAAATTTTGGAAAGTACGTTGGTAATTTATGGCTTTTACCCTAAGTTTTATCAATCAACAAACAACTTTACATGATTTTACAAATAAGACTTTTCAACTCGTGAAAACATTAAGTTTACAACAGAACAAGGGGGTTTGAAAAAATTATACCTTATATTTAAAAGGCAAGATCGTTCCCCCGAAGCAGCCATTAATGCATTTATTAAACACTCGCCCGATCCGGTTTTATTTTTTAACACCCGACATTTAATATTTCATTTCTCACTTCTTTTTTAGGGGCACGTGTTCTTCCATCTCGCCATCTAGCACATAAACCACTAAACCACCGATTTAATCCATTCACCGCCCTTTTTTTCACACAGTGGTTTCCAAAAAAAACGCACAAACCCAATTGTGATTCCGATTATGAGACGCATCGTCATCTTCAATTCCGTTCTTCATGTGTCTTCATCTTTAAACAGGTATCTTTAACTCACGACTCATCAAGATCCTGATTATCATCTTTGATTTAATACATAATTTCCCATAATGTTGCGGTTTTTTCTATCCATTATCATCCATTATTTCTACATGCAATGATTTTAAGATGGGGAAAAAGAAAAGGGCAGATTACATACATGTGAGATGTGTAACTAATTTTAGTTTTAATTTCTTTTATTTCGAATATTCAATTTGAGGTTTTTTTGGTTTTTTATATTTTTGGTTATATTGACATTTGGGTATTGATTAATTAAGTTAAAATTTTATATTGTGTTTAATTTTGTAGATTTTGAAATTTAGGGTTTTTGGTTTTGTAAATTGTTGTTATGATTTTGGATTTTTTTTTGGCAGTAAATCATGACGGGAGTTTAGTATTCCACTTTGGAGATGCTTATGGGGTGATAATATTTGGGAGAGGAAATCTGGCTCAGTTTGGTTGCGCCGTCGGAGATTGAAACTCGCCGGAATATTCTATGGTGACGGTGGGAGCTTGCTTCTATTTTCAAGTTCTTCAAGGTAATTTTGATTTTTTACATTTTTTTAATTTTTTTAATTTAAGGTATATATATTCTTTTTTATTTGAAGTCTATTTTTTATTTTTTGTTTGTGTTGTATATAAAGATGTATAGTTTACACAATATGTTTGATGTAGAACTCGGCTTGAACCCGTTGCTATATAAAGATCTATAGTTACACAATACGTTTGTGTGCAGGTAGTTTTTTATTTAATGCACATATCCTCACAACTAAGAAACCACAACTTAGGCATAAAGTATAATGGCATAAAGTCTATGGATCTCGAAATCATGACCACCTTATGAGGTAGCAAATAAGATGCCTAAATGTTGTCGAAAATTGAATAGTGTTACCACATGTAGTGATTGTGCTGCCAGGACTAGTAACGTTTTGTCAAATATGATACATTTTGCCACGTGATTACTTAATTCATTTATATATTGTTTTTATTAGGAAAATCGAGTTGGTTATGTATTACGGGTTAATGCTCACATGGGATAGACATGTTTTGAATGGTGAACATAACATCTGGAGGCACGTTCACTTTTACCCATTTAATAGACTAAACGTAACTCGACATAACCCTTTCATAAGTAAATGGGTCTGAAAATAGATTTGCATTAGAATGGTTCAGGCGAGATGTTTTTGCTCCGTGTTCAAAATAAGTTCTACCTAATTTTCATATAACCGTACATTTGTAATACTCGATGCATTTGATATAGGGGACATTCACGCCATGTAATCTTATAATATATAGCTTTTTTTTTATCAGTGGTGCCAACGTGCGGTTGTGCAGCAAGTGTATCAAGAAGCCCAACAATTCCGGGAACGACAAGGTGAATTTCTTTTGGTCTCTAAACCTTTATGCACTAAACTGTATCTGAAAGAGTTGTTAAAAGTATCTCTGAGAGGTCGTTTTGTAGATGAGTTTTGTGCAACGACGGTTGTTTGCTCGCTGAAATTACGCGATTTTATTAATCATAACATGTCCGAACATTTGGTCGTGTAGCAAGGAACCATCAGCAGTAAAAAACACACCCGAGGTACTGAATTTATTACAACAGCCTCCTTCATTTGCGTGCCCCTTCCTACCAGCGGGTCGTAAAGACATACTCTCATTGTGAATATTAAAATTCATGTATGTTAGAAAACTATGGTTTTGACTAGCTATATCAAAATGTATTAAAATCGAAACACATAATGTCATCTAGCATAGTCTTGCTATAGAAAAACCAAACAGATTTACTGTTATCAAAACTCCAACATGGTTTTTTCAATTTTTTTAGATTTTCGGTTTTGATATATTATGAAAAGTGTATACATTTGTTTTAATTTTGGTTTTGTTTTTTTGGTGATAATAGGTTTGACATGTAGCAGCAGCGGTATTAGGAAATGCTGGAAGGCGAGTCAAAGCTAAAGCTAAATTGGAAGCAAATCGAGAGAGGCACCTCGAGGTATTGATAGTTTTTTTTGTTATACGCCTGACAAGCTGCTTATTTTAGGGTGTTTGTTGTAGCTTATTATAAAAAAATGTACCCATTTTAGGGGGTGTTAAGCCGGCTATATAGGCAAAGATAAACACCCCTTTACTGTTTAGATAAGCTTGGGTGTATGAGCTTATTTAGGGGATGGACTTAAAAAGTTTTGTGGTCTCTTTTTTTACCTCTGGATTATAAGTTATTCCACCAACAAAATTCACAAGGCAAACGTCACCCGAGGGCTTGCATAAAAAGGTAAAATTATAACGTTTATTTAGGGGTTGACTAGATTTTAGCTCAACTGCCATTGTAGTTGGAAATACAGAAATAGTGTTTTTAATGATATACAAATATAAACTCGACCTTGGCATGTACAACACACATCTCATAACAGTTAGAAACCCAAAACTTGAAAGCTTCAACCACATTAAGACATAGCATACGATATGGGGATGGATATGTACATATAGAACTGCAAAACATGTATGCGCAAACGAGGTTCAAGTGGTTCTAAGCAATGTCTTTGTTCAACTAATCTGCTTACTTTTAAGCAGAATCATTATAGTGTCGCCTAAACTGCTTCTGTTTATTAACTTATTCCGGAGTATAATAAGCAGGCAGGCAACTGCTTACTAATGAGCAATCCCAAACACCCTCCAGTATTACTTTTTCTTTACTTTCATATCTAACCTAAAACCCATTATAAATGAATCAGATCAAAAACTTCTAGCAATACTTTTACAAATACGCAAATTCTAACACTATTTCCATAAATGCTTATATGTTAGCGCCTTATAGTTATGAGTGTTTTCATAAAAGCATAACCAAACACCCCTATAGTGGATACATATTTGCAATATAGAATTCATGAATGAGATACATGACCCTTATATTTCAAACCATTGGTGGATCCAGATTACAAAAGGCCATGTGCATAAATTTAGTTTGACATATATAGCGACTTTATGTGGTTTTCGGCTTATGTTTCCTACGCTCACTTTTTTTGGCTTATGTTAAAACTTTTTTGTAGAAGCTTATCATGTCATGATAAACTTACATAAGCTGAAAAGTTTGAAAATAAGCCACAAAAAGTTTTACATATTTGATTCTTCATTTCTCTATGTGATATTTGTGAGGTATGTATAAGTAAAATATGCACACAGAACTTGACAACATTGACACTAACAAAAATCCCAGCCACTCTAAGCCTAATCAACTTTTTTTAACCGCTTTTAACTACTATTGTGCTGCTTTGTTATTTTGAGCCAGTTAGATGATTTTCCTCGAATCGCTGATTCATGAAATACATTTTTCAGGTCTGGAATCATTTTATTTTTTGGGGAATCTATGCGACCATGAGGCTATAATTTATCGATACTGAGTAGAATCCTATCCAAGGTACCTACCAAACTTTGCTAAAAATATACTTTTTCTTTGCATCAACTTATGATGGTTATATTCCTTCTTTTGCTAATAGATATGTGCTAACCAAATAAATCAGCTCTAGAATATAGCCCCTAGCAACCCGTATATCGCCTAATGTTGTTTCTATTCATTTGAAAATTATGCATATATTTTTTTCTGTGTACACCTTTTACTTGCCTATGTAAATAATAAGTTATCCAAACACCTCTTAATAACATGTTAAGATATCAAAAGGGCTGCTGAAAATAAGCTACCCAAACAGCTCTTAATAACAGCTAAAAATAAGCTACCCAAACAGCTCTTAATAACATGTTTAGGATACCAAACAATTACTGAAATAGGATGTCCAAACAGCCACTAATAACGTGTCAAGGGACCGAAAGGGATGTTGAAAATAAGCTATCCAAACAGCCCTTAATAACATGTTTAACGTTCCGAAAGTACTCCTGAAAATAAACTATCCACACAACCCATAAGACATCGAAAGGCTGCTGCAAAAAGCTATCCAAACAACTATTAATAACATGTTTTGTACTCTTTTAATACTCTTACAAAAAAGAAGCTTATTCACTTCGCATTATAGAAACATGTTATTAATAGCATTAGGCGCTGCTGAAAAAAGGCTATCCAAACAACTTTTAGGCGTTGTACTCCTGTGTTGTTCGTTACAACGTTGACATTTTTTCTTGCCCAATTTTACTACTAAATTATGATAAAAAAAATTAGTTATGAAGGTACATGGCGATCTATATGTTTGAAGCCTCTGGTGCAATTAAAAAATGAAAGTTGAGGAAATGTCGTTACTGCTGGTATTGTACAGTCATCATCTTATAAACCTGAAAGCAACAGGATCAGGGTGATCACCCTCCCCATTCCCTTGAAAAACTTTTGTAATGTTGTTGCTATACTGTTTTTTACAACTTTCGTATGCTGTTTTTTAGCTAATATTTAAACTAATCACGTGTATTAAAAGTCTAAGGTTTGAGACTGAAATTTGTACCCATATTCAACAAAAGAGTATTTCTAAATTGGAGCAGCACATAAGCAGTTGTGGCATCAAACCTTTTATAATTGTGCATGTCTTAGCTTTGTTATTATGTATGTCCCTAACACATATTTAAAAACGCTTCATACAAAATACTCCGCAGCAAAGCGCGGGTATCAAACCTCGTTGCATATCATGTGACAAGATTTTGTGTCCGGGAGGGAAGTGGATACCCCCTTGCTTAATCATTGAATGAATGGCAATGAGGTTGTAAGCCCGCGCTTCGCTACGGGGTGTGAGCGCGAGGTTTTACGTTAAGGACTAACTTTGTAATTGATGGATAACCTTAGGGACTATTTCCCTAACTTGATAACTCCAAGAACAATTTCTGTAAAAAAATTTGAATTTTTTATGGAGACGGTCCCTGAAGTTAAAGACTAACTTTGCAACGGACCGATAACCTCAGGGACTATTCCCAAAACTTGATAACCCCAAGGAAATTTTTTTGTAAATTGTTGTGAAAATTTGTACGGAAACAGTCCCTGGGGTATTGATCCATTGCAAAGTTAAGTAACGACCATTAAGGAGTAACTTTGCAACAGACCGATAAAGACTATTTATGTAACTTGTGATACTGTTCAAATTATTGTTCACTCTCTCACATTTTACTGTTCCTCATTTTTATATTCTTTATTTTGTCTTTTTGCTTAATGCTTCTTTATTTAACGACACCTAATAATTGTATGTATAATATAATAACATTTTTTACAATACTCTATCACCATAAAACCAAGTGTAGTGGTCACCATCATCAGAGACAGTGAACCACCTTGGCACGCCAACCCCTGTTACAACCCTCCACCTCACGCGTGGTCCCTTCACTTTTTTCCATAATTTGGTGGCACAAACTTTTTGTGCGTGTGGTATATTTGCGTTAAAGTGCGGTATTTTTATGTATTTAGTTTGGTTTTCACCACTATAGTTGTTTAGTTGGGTATTAGGTGGTGTGCTAAATGATGACGTGACGTTGATACGAAAATCATAAGTTTGGTGACCATTTCTTTGAGTCTAACATTATTTGCGTTAAGCCTTGCTGCTTTTTTTTTAAAAAAAGTTCGAGCGTATTTCTAACATTATTTGCGTTAAGCCTTTCCTCTTTTTCATCCTCCTCCCTTAAATTCAATATATCATCATCATTACTACATTTCATCCAAATCTAAGCATACCACCGAAACCACCACACTACCGCGAACGAAACCCAACTTGGTAAACCACCACCGGAGCAGTCACGCGCAGCGTCGACGTCCGGCGACTTTTTGTGTAGTTTTAGGCTTTTTTCCGGCGACTTTAACACGGTTTGGGCCTCCACCTCCGGCGAGTGAGGTATCCTTTCATCTAGCCGAACCTGATCCAAGTATCCCGCCGTCATAGCCGCCGCTGGCCGCCGGTTCCGCCGCGGCAGACCACCACCAGAATTTCTAACTATTGTTATCATTGATATTATTGTTGTATTTTTATTGTTCTCTTCCAGGTCTTCGCTTGTTTCCCTTTTGTCTGTGTTTGTATATTTGTGTTTGTGTGCCTGGTTTGTTTTTGCTTGTTACGTTTGTGGCCCTGTGTCTTTGGCTTTGATCGTGTGGGGGTAGGATAGAGCCTTCCGTATATAATGGTAACTTGAGGTCATGTTTTCCCGGACGGGGAGGGTTGGGAGGGTCTAGGGAGACTAGGAGAGATAATAGGGTAGCGGCGTTTCGTAGGATTAGGGTGGGTAGTTGGAATGTAGGTTCACTTACAGGAAAGCGCTTAGAGCTTGTTGATGCCTTGGCGAGACATAAGGTGGACATAGCGTGTTTCCAGGAGACTAAATGGAAGGGTTCTAGTAATATAGAGGGAAATGGATACAAGCTTTGGTACTCGGGCTCTCCGACCGCTAAAAATAGAGTTGGAGTCATTTTGAAAGCGTGTCTTAAGGACAAAGTTGTTCACGTAAACCGGTGCAGTGATAGGATCATATCATTAATGCTAATGATCGATTAAGAGACCGTTAATGTGATCAGCGCATACGCACCACAAGTGGGCCTGAGTGAGGTAGAAAAGAAGACCTTTTAGGATTCTCTAGACAAGGTCGTGAGGGAGTTCCTGACGGACCAACGACTGATTCTAGGGGGCGACTTGAATGGCCATATAGGGGCGGCGACAGAGGGATACACGGGTGTCCATGGAGGCTTCGGGTATGTAGTGAGAAACAAAGAAGTTCGTGTGATTTTAGATTTTGCTATTGCACATAGACTTGTTTAGTAGTAAACACCTCGTACTTCACAAGAAATAGACATCACCTGGTTACCTTTCAGAGCGGAGGGTCGGTGCACCCTAAATTGGATTATTTATTGGTGTGAAAGAAGACCTCAAGCGTGAAGAGACCTGAAGATTCTTCCCACGAGAAAAGCATGCTCTTCCCAACACAGCCTCTCGCACTAGACATCCTATTGAAGAGTGTTTAACGCAGGAGGGAGGGGAGTACCTTGCCGAGAATCTTGTGGAAGAACCTTATTGGGGACGCAACAGAGGTGTTCAGATCTAGAGTTGTAGAGGGTGTCTCTACTTGAGTAGAGGCCTTAGTTGCATGTGACGCCGATTCTATGTGGAACACCCTTGCAAGTATCATCAAAGATACGGCGAAGGAAACCCTAGGGGTGGCTATTGGGACATCAAAGACCCATATGGCCCGAAGGGAGTCTTGGTGGCTTTGTGAAGAGGTGTGTTGGGAGCTACTCTCGTGTAGGGAGGATAACGAAGAGGAGCGGCTTAGGGCGCATGAGAGGTATAAAGAATCTAAGAGACTAGCAAAAAAAGTCATAGCTCAGGCGAAAGAAAAGGCATATGAAGATCTGTACAAGAAACTAGACTCTAAAGAGGGAGCAAACGATATCTTCAGAATTGCAAAAGCCCGAGAGAGAAGAAGAATGGATCTAGGGGACATATGTTTCATAAAAGATGAAGAAGGCCGAACCATTACGGATGAAGAAGAGATTAAAAAAAGATGGGGAGAATACTTCTCTTCTCTTTTCAATGCGAGGGAACGGGAGGGACTCGAAGAGGGTGGGGGCCCTAACAGACAACCACATCTTGAACGCTACTACTCGAGGATTAACCAAACAGAAGTAAGGACTGCATTACATAAGATGGGGAGAAATAAGGCCGTAGGACCAGACCAAATACCCATAGAAGCTTGGAGAAGCCTAGGGGACGAGGGTATTTTTTGGCTAACTAGCCTCTTCAACAAGATCTTCACTAGCACGAAGATGCCTGAAGAGTGAATACTTAGGGAAGTCATCCCAATCTTCAAAAACAAAGGCGATGCGCAAGTTTGCAGCAACTATAAGGGTATCAAGCTCCTCGGTCACACCATGAAGCTTTGGGAGAAAGTGATCAAGAGGAGGTTACGAAGGGAGACTTCAGTGTTTGAAAACCAGTTCGGTTTTATGCCTGGACGTTCTTCCGTCGAGGCAATACACCTTATTAGAAGCCTTATGGAGAAGTACAGGGAGAGACAAAGAGACCTGCATATGGACTTTCTAGATCTAGAAAAGGCGTATAATAGCGTTCCATGGGAGTTGATTTGGAAGACCCTAGTCGACAAAGGAACATCAAGGAGATACATTAAGGCTATCAGGGATATGTATGATGGAGCAAAAACTCGTGTACGAACCTCAATCGGAAACACAGAGTTTTTCCCCGTGGATGTAGGGCTTCACCAGGGATCGGAAATTAACCCATACCTATTTGCTTTGATTCTTGATGAGCTATCGAGGGAGATCCAGGAGGACATTCTATGGTGCTTGATTTTCGCAGACGACATTGTGCTAGTCTCAGAATCTGCGAAAGGTTTAAACATGAGACTTGAGGACTGGAGAAAAGCTCTAGAGGACAACGGCCTAAGGGTTAGCCGAGAGGAGACTGAATATCTAAGATGTGACTTCGGTAATGGGGAGATCACCCATAATGAAGAAGTGGATGTTTGTATTGGGGACAAGATTCTACAACCTAAGGAGTCTTTTCGGTATCTTGGATCATTGCTGCACAAATCCGGGAGGATTGACGAAGATGCATCCAACCGAATTAAAGCAACTTGGTTGAAGTGGAGGGCGACCACAAGAGTTCTTTGTGATAGAAATGTCCCCCTCAAGTTAAATGGAAAATTCTATCGAGTCGCAATTAGACCGGCCATGTTATATGGGTTAGAGTGTTGGCCTATTACGAAAGCCCTTGCTAACAGGGTAGAAGTAGCAGAATTAAGAATGCTAAGGTGGACTTGTGGTAGGACACTGCTTGACATGATCCCAAATGGAGTTTATAGAGCACTACTTGAAGTCGAGACGATCATCAACAAGATGAGAGACGGACGGTTGAGGTGGTTCGGACATGTCAGGAGAAGACCATAGTCATCACCGGTTAGGAGAGTCGAGGCTTTGGTAGTAGACGGCTTAAGGAGAAGGGGTAGACCAAAACTTAGGTGGGAAGATAAAGTAAAACATGACATGAAGGAGTTTCTCTTGTCCGAGGACATGACCTCTGATAGGAACGAGTGGAGAGCTAGAATTAGGTTAGGGGGTTAGGGGGTCGACTTTGGGTCGAATTTTCTTGTTTCTTCCCTTTGTTTGTTGGTTTCGTTATGTTTGTCTGTTTTTCTTGCGTGTCCTTTGTTTGCCTTATGTATTTTGCATCTTTCGTGTTTGCCCTCGTTGCGTTTTAGTTTGATATGTTGATTAGGTGGCTAGAATTAGTATAAAAGGTTTTATGGAGGGTGTGGAGGGTTTGGTTTCGTTTGGTTTGCCTTTTGTTTGCCTTGTTCTCTATGGTCTTTGTGTGCTTGTCTCGTGCTTATGTTTCTTGCTTTGCCTGCTCCCGTGTTCGTATGCTTGCTTTGTGCCTTTTGTGCTTTGTGTTGTTGCTTTTGCCTTTTGTGTTCCTTGCTTCTCTTGTCTTTTGCGTGTTTCATTGCTTGTGTGCTTCCGTGTTTTGTATGTATGTCTGCTTGTATGTTGTTGCTTTCTTTTGGTTGGGCCTCTAGGCCTTTTTTAGGCTAGTTTGCTCCGATTTAGTGTTTATTTTTCTTTGTGCCCTATGTGTGTGTGTGTGTTTTTTTTTGCTCTTTGTTTGGCTTCTCGTCTTTATCGAATGTTCGCTTTTCGTGTTTGCCTGCTCGTTCTTGCTTTGCCTGCTCTAGTGTATTTATGCTTGCGTTGTGCCTTTGTGCTTTGCGTTGTTGCTTTGCTTAGTCTTGCCTGATATGTGTCTTTTTTTGTCTTTTGCATCTTGCCCCTGTTTCTTCGCCTGCTTTGTTTCCTTTGTTTATCATATTGTCGAAATCAATAATAAGATTAACTAAAATTCAAAAAATCAAAAAAAATCATGGCGTCAAAAAAAAACTCTCTCTCTCTCTCTCTCTCTCTCTCTCTCTCTCTTTGCCGGAGGTTTACCCGGAAGCAGTCTCCTTACCCGTCAAGGGTAGGAGTATGATATGTTTACATCTCACCTTCCTTGTTAAGGTAAAATACCGTACCTTGAGTCTAGGGTGTGTTCCCTACCCTCTTGGTGAAGTATCCTCTTGAATTATCTAAAAGTAAGAAAAAATACCCGTTAACTCGCCCCGGGTGTTGACCCAGGACCAAGCTCGGGAGTGAGAGTAAGTAGGTGAATATGAGCCGAAGGGGCTGTATATGGGAGCCGAGGAGGCTATAGTGATAAATGTGTGTGTGTATGTGCAGTAAATGCTGTGTTTTGAATAGTAAATACGGGGGTATTTATACTAGTCAAAACACTGTAGTGATGTACGGTTTCTGGCATGTAGATGACGGCCCTTTCGTTATGTATTTATCGCCTATGTCTTAGATGGTGACATCTCTTTAGTTGACGTCACAGTTTATCGTGCAGTCACTATCTTTCTGTGTTTATGGTGATGTTATATCTTTGATGACGTTGCCCTGTAGGTCTCTGAAATAAAGTCAGCGCTTTGTTGTTTACTATGCTGACGTCATGTACCCGTTCGGAACTTCATGACCCGTTCGGACTCTTCTGGCCCTTTCGGACTTGAATGGCCTGCTTGGTCTGGAATGATTCGATTGGGCTTGAGTGGTTCGCTTGGGCTTTGTGTGTGAGCCGAGGGGGCTATTAGCTTGTCCGGCATATACGCGGACATGTCCCCCCTAGTATGGCTTTAAGAGTTGTAAACTATTGAAGTCATACTTGAGGTGCTCGTCTGGAAGGGTCCTGAGACGGTGGTCCTTGTTTCTTTCTTGCTCTATTCATCCTCTTTTTCTCTTCTTCCTATTCCTCCTTTTTTTTCGTCTTGATAGGTATGAAACAAAATTCATAATTATTAGGAGTTGAGATCCATTTATCTTCTTGATGTGTATGAGACAAAATCATAATTATAGTGGGTTAAAAACCATTATGACTTTTCATCGTCTCTTCATCCGGTATGTACACGTGTTGAGCGATTTCCCATCAATGGTCACGATTGGGCTTTGACAAGTGTTGTGTGTGATTTGATGAACCCAAGCCCATTTGGGGCTTATAAATAGTCCGTGGTCACTTATTTTTTATCGTGTGTAAAAAATTTAAAATCATAGCCTAACGTCCCTTGCCTGCGAGATAATTATCCGACTCGTCCAGCCGTCTTTTCCTTTATTGTGATCAGGTATACCTTTCTTCCCTTTTTGACTTTGTAAGTTGCCTCCCCTTCGGATCTTTGAAAATGTCTGACGTGGAACGAGCTGACATGGGGTCGCAAGCCGAAGCCTCTTCGTCCAGTAAGCGTGACATAGGTTCTTATATTTCTACCATGAAACCTTTGGATGTGAAAGCCCTCACTCGTAAATATAAAATTCCTAGGGATCTACACCCTGTTGATGTTTCTTCCGAATGGACCATGGATCGTCTGACTGATGAGTATATTGGTCTCTATGAGCAGTATTTTGAGTTTGCCGGGCTCCGCGTTTTTAACCATCCCATCATCAACGTTAACACCCATAATCTTACTCTTACACATGTTAATACGAAGACCAGAAGCCCTGAAAAAACAATCCAAAACTCGAACTAACGAATCGATATGAGCTCACGCCATTGGCCAAGCAAAGATTGCATCATCCGCAAAAACAAATGAGCGACAAATTCACCATGGAATTAATTTGATCCCCCGTAAACTACCCTCATCTACCACACGTTGAAAAAAGAATATGCAAGCCCTCATAAATACAAGAATAGGAATACAAAAGGGCATACAAGGATCACATTGTTTAAAGAACCTCTAAAAAATTGAATTTCCCCCGTAGGACTACGCGTTTGACAAGAATGTACCCCCTAGGCTGATCAAGACAACTATGAAATCCAAGTCCCACCATCTTTCACCGAAACCAAATTTATTTAACACATCATTCCCACGAAATCCTCTGTTCAGACTACTTCAAAGTCTGCAGCGGGACCGAACTCAAAAGCTATCTCTCTCGAAAATCAACTTTGAAAATTAGACAGCGGTGTTTTTTCTTCCACGATACACCAACTGAAGAACCATCAAGATAAACTGAGACCGTCTAGGATTTGTCTGTCCGCCACAAAAGCTGATTGAACCTCATTGACATCCTTACCCGTCAAGGGTAGGGGTATGATCTGTCTACATCTCACCTCCCCCATACCATGCTTAGGCGGGATTGGGTATCGTTGTTGTTGTTGTCGTGGACATCCACACTACATTGTTGGGAAGTTCCATATGGCCATTCATAGGTTAAACATTCGCAAAACACTTCACTTGTTTTTAATTATTATACCGCAGGACTTTGGGACTATCAAACATTGATATTACAAGTCTCTTGCTGACCCACAAGTCCACAACGATTATCAAAACATTGATATCACAATTCTCTTGTTGACCCATAAACACTCTAAAAGGTCGTTAAGCTATCCTATGTCAGAAAGCCATTCATTACCTTTAAAAAAAAATTAACATACGCATGTCTGTTCAACATTCTATATGAACAATATTCCTCACCTTTGAAGCCAATGTAGATATACCACGTATGATAGCAACACAGTTTATTAGGCATTCATTTTAGAGTAAACTATAAAATACATCCTTATGGTTTGCACTTTCTCACACAATACATCATTGTCAGAAACTTTTGGCAGTTTACATCCTTCGTTAGGCACACATTAAACATAATACATCCCTGAGGACGAACGATGCAAAAAAAAATTCCGTTATCTTCTGACGAGGAATGTATTGTGTGAGAAAATCACAGGGATGTATTTTGTAAATATTTTATTTATTTATTTTTATTTTATTTATTTTTTTCAATTTTCTTATTATTTTATTTATTTTATTTATTTTTTGTTTTATTTTTATTTTTTATTCATTTTAATTTATTATTATTATTATTATTATTTTATTTTTTTATTACGATTGGCTTTTTTATTTTATTATATTATTAATATTTTTTTTTGTTTTTTATTTGTTTGGTACGTTTTTTCCGTTTTTGTTCGTTTTTCTCCGACGTTATTATACGTTTTCATACGCTTTCTTCCGCTTTTATCAGTTGAAATATGTTTTGGTAAATTTTACGCGATTTTGCACGTGTTTGTACGTTTTTATAATTTTTTATCTATTTTTGTACGTTTTCATCCGTATTTATTATCAGTTTTTATTCGTTTTTGTACGTTTTCATACGTTTTCCTCCGTACAAAAACATAGAAAAACGTAATGTATCAAAAAGTATAAATACGTATTAAAACGTACGAAAACGAAAAAACAATGTACAAAAACGTAAAATGTACAATAACGGAAAAATGTACATAAAAAACATTTTTGTACGTTTTCGTGCGTTTTTATCAGTTTTTGTGGGTTTTTCCATTTTTGTACGTTTTACGATTTTTTACGCTTTTGTACATTGTTTTTCCGTTTTTGTACGTTTTAATACGTTTTTATACTTTTTGATACATTTCGTTTTCCTACGTACAAAAACGTACCAACACATATAATAACGTCGGAGAAAAACGGATAAAAACAAAAAAAACGTACCAAAAAAAATAATATTAATAATATAAAAAAAGGCCAATAGTAATAATAATAATAATAATAATAATAATAATAATAATAATAATAATAATAATAAAACAAAAAATAATAAATAATAAAAAATAAAATAAAAAATAAAATATTTGCAAAATACATCCTTGTGATTTGCACTGCAAAATACATCCCTCGTTAGAAGATAAGGGAAAAATATTTGCATCGTTCGTCCTCAAGGATGTATTATGTATAACGTTTGCCTAACGAAGGATGTAAACTGTTATAAGTTTTTAACAGGGATGTATTGTGTGAGAAAGTGCAAACCATAGGGATGTATTTTGCAGTTTACTCTTCATTTTATCATTTTAATTACTATTACTAAATTTCATTAAAAGGCAGTCCTCGGTATACGAGCTGCATTTAGTGCAGGGTTGGGTCGACCCGGCCGGAACCTGCCTGCCTGCCTGAAAACCCGTTCTATATTAATGCTTGCCTGAAAACCCGCCTGACAACCCGTTTTATATTAAATTTCCCGATAAAAGCATTCTCTCTCTCTCTCTCATTCCTCTTTCTCCCTCCCATCGACTGCATATATCTTCTCATTTCTTCTTGAGTTGCTGACTCACCCATAATTCCAAACACGTGTCTTGCTTCCACTTACCATACTCATCTTCAATAGATACATATATCAAAAAATTAGGTGGTTTCTCAATTTTCTGAAATTCTTCTCCTCAAAACAACCGAAACCCCATCTCAAATTATATTCTTAATTAATTGAAGGGTGATCAGGTACTAACTATGTTTAAGATTTTGGGGTTGTGTGCATGTGTATAATCAAAACTTTGGTTGATTGTTTGCATTGGGAAGCAGAGGCGGCTGAGTTGATGGCGGCGGTGTACAAGGATTCTGGCAGGGTCAAGAAATACACTACACAAGCCAAGGTAGCAGTTAATTGTCTCTTATTCCAAGCTTTAATCTTTTTTTTATTATAAAGATTCAATCTTATTTGTTTTTGTTAATACAAATAATGTCTAAACACGCTATTTATATTTTTCGACCTCTCGATGTTTTGAAGATAAAAAAATGTAAAAACGTTTACGAAAAAAATAAACGTTTACAAGTTATTAATCGTAAATTTCCATTTCAAATGTAAATCACATAAGGTACGTATAAACAAATCATTAAACATAATTAGTGATCAAAAAAATAATTTTTCTTAACCATCACATTTTCACAAAAGTATTTTTACAAAAATAAATATATACAAAATACTTTTTAAATAAAAGAAATGTTTTTATTATATAAACATCAAAATCAAATAAGTTTTCCCTCAAAATGGAACCTTCTATACCAGATAAAACCTTTTTTACTAAAAGAAAAAAAGGGAGCGTCAGTCTACGGCGGCCTCCTGATAGGCCTGACGGCCCCCAGATATATCTGGGACCACCGGGACCGTCAGTAGTTACCGTTGGGTTTTTCTGCCTATAAATACTGCACTATTCCCAACGAAAACAGACCTCTCGACGAGATTTTTCTAGTCTTCTTCTCCTCTAAAAAATCTTGATCATTAACATAGTTTGATCTGTTTCAAGTGATCCAAAAACTCTCCTCTCATCTATCCTCTCCTCTCTATCAAAGTGCAAGAGAAGTAACATTCGTAATTCGCCAAGAAACGAATTGTATAAGTCTAGTGATTTTCTCTTTCCATTCTCTAAAAACCAAATCTCTATCTCAATTAATCTGTGTGATTGTTATATCAGATAGTGTAATAAATCTGATAGAGTAGATACTTGTGATTGTGTATTCACCCCCTTTTTGTGAAGTGGAAGAATTGGTTCTAGCTAAGATTAGAACTAGACATTTAGCGTAGTGTCAAAAAAACAACATAAGCGACGTGTAAACGGTTTCTCCGCTAAAGAAGCTTGTGACATAGTGAAATCTCAAGTAGATACTCGTGAAGTGGAGTAGGCGAAGAAGAACATCGCAGGCGAACCCTATTATAAATCCCCCCTTGGTGTTTTGGTTTAAGTTCCTTCCCTCATCTCTTTATATTAATTTTTGATTCTTTCTTATTGTTTGGGGGTTAGTTATAACTAGTAGATACATACATTGTGGTTCATATTGTTGGTTGGTTGAATCATATACTCGACTATAACAAATTTTAGAATAAATTGATGAAACGCTAATTAAAAAATCGGTAAATTTATTCAACCCCCCCCCCCCCCCTTTAGTTTTCACAATTGGCATCACAAGCCGAGGTCACTCAAGTTTTTAAAATATACTGTATTTTAAAGCTTGGATCGATCTATGGATTTCAACAAATATCTAGAAGGGCAATCCATGCAAAGAACACCCCTTTTTGAAAGTAATAGTTTTATTTATTAGAAAAATAGATTCGAAACATATGTTAAATCAAAAGATCTTGATCTTTGGCATGTTATTACTAGCGGTGATTTTCAACCTATTCAAAAAAATCCGAAAACCAAATTAGATGAGGTCATCCCTTTTGAAAAACAAGTGATGATCTTAAAAAGAGGCTTGCGAAAAATAACGAAGGCAAAATGGTTATTTACAATGTTTGCCAAGAAAAGAATATGAAAGAATTTTCATGTGTAATACGGCAAAAGAAATTTGGAAAACTTTGTTAATCACCCATCAAGGTAATAACCAAGTCAAAGATAACAAGATTGACCTTTTGGTACAACAATATGAACGATTCATTATTTCTGAAGATGAATCTATAGATAGTGCTTTTGCTAGATTTAATACTATTATTACTAGTCTAAAAGCTCTTGATGAAGGTTATTCTAGCAAGAATTATGTTAGGAAGTTTCTTAGAGCTCTACATCCTAAATGGAGAGCAAATGTCACGGCGATAGAAGAGTCGAAAGACTTAACATCACTGTCACTTGATGAACTCATCGGGAATCTCAAAGTTCACGAGATGATCATCAAAAAAGATTCTGAAATAGTCAAAGCTAAGGGAGAAAGAAAATCTCTTTCTTTAAAGGCTAAGAAAGAATCTAGTGATAAGGAGTGTTCGACTTACGGAAGTGAAGACGAAGAATACGCCATGGCGGTTAGAGACTTCAAGAAGTCCTTCAAGAGAAGAGGTAGATTTGTGAGACAACCTTAGAATGACAAAAAGACATTCCAAAGAAGCCGAGATGACAAGAACGGCAAACGTGATAGAAAATATTTTAGATGCGGTGATCCAAATCATCTTATTGGAGAATGTTTAAAACCACCGAAAGACAAGAACCAAAGAGCATTCGTCGGAGGTTCTTGGAGTGCGAGACGTGTCTTGTAGCTCAAGCATCAAATGAGGTATGTTTCGATTCCTTTTACTTTAGTAATGAAAACTCATCAATAGATGATTTAGCTCTAGAAATGAATATGACAAATTATGCAAAATGAGTCTAAAAATAATCACAAAGACAAAGCCGTTAGAAATAGCTTAGAAAATGAGCTTAGTGAACTAAAAGAAAAATTGTTCACTTTTGAGAAAAACAAGGGAGTTGATCTCGAATGTACAAAATGTCAATTGCTTAGAATTGAAAATGAAAAACTTAAAGAGGAAGCTATTAAACTAACAAAATTTGAAAAGAATACACATTGCTTAAATGAAATGTTTAGTAATCAAAACCCCTCCGGAGATAAATTAGGTTTAGGATTCAATTCACTTGAAGCATCAACTAGTGGAACTAAAGAAACAAAATTTGTGAAATCTCAAAACGAAACATCCCCTGGTGGAGGTCCCTTAAATAAGGGCGGCCCCCATATAGCAAAGGAGGCCCCCAAAGCAATTATGGGACCGCCAGTCTGTTCACCAGGTTTTGAGAAATCTGTCTCTTTTCAAAAATCCATTTTGGGTCCTAGACCAAAACATATAATGGTAAACAAAGTTAAAGTTCCAATTGCTAGTGATAATGAAGTTAAACGATTTTACAAGCCATCGTTAAAACCCGGAGTTGGATTTTTAAAACCAAACTTTAGATCAAAAACTCCACCCCCTACTTTTCACTCGCTCCAAACCAAGCTTAAAACGAAATCATAGTTAAATATTAGTTAAGATGCTAACACTAGTCATATTTGAAACTTATGAACTTTTCACTCCCGACAATTATTATATCTTAGGTAAATGTGCTATTTTGAATTTCAACCATGGATCAACATTTTGCAAAATTCTATGTTTCACGTTCCACCCGAAAATAATGAGTTTGAAGGCGAGATCATCCCATATAGCGACTTTCTTCTCGGCACATCCCAACCTTACGGGTAAGTGACCAGGCTTTTGACACCCCACAGAGACTAGTATCGGGACTCACGGACCTTAGGTTTCAAAAACTCTCAGGTTTCCTGTATATACAAAGCTTATTTTAAAAACTTCAAATAGAATAGTCAAAGTTCAAAAGCATATTTAAATTTAACAAAAAGAGATCTATTTATTAATTCACACTTAATATTAAACATTGATTGCAATTGTAACTCTCGACCTTTTAGAAGGCTGCAACATCGGTTGTGAACCGGCAAGATGCAGCAAACTTTTATCAGTCTTAGATTTTTATTCTTAATATGGGCTTTCTTTAGAAGGCTATAACATCGGTTGTGAGCCGGCAAGATACAGCAAACTTTTATCAGCCCACAGTTTATATTCATTAATGTTAATAAATTTTAAAATTTTATTAAATATTTATATTATTATATTTTGTTATTTTTATATATATATTATTTTTATCTTTAATTTTAATTATTATTTATTTATATTTATTTTATGAAATTTTTTTTTTTTTTAATTAATATTTTTATTTTTTAAATTTTTTTTATAAAATATTTTTATAATATTTATTTTTTTAATTTTTTTTAATTTATTATAATAATTTATTTTTTATTTTATTTATTTATATTATTATTATATTTTATTATATTTTATTATAAAATTTTATTTTATTTTATTTTTTAATTATAATTTATTTTTATTTTTTTAATTATTATTGTTTATTCATTTTTCCTCATTTCATTTTTTTACTTATATAGAGAAGACTTCTTTTTGAAAAATTCAAGTATAAGTTTGAACTAAGACTAATTTTTTTACTATATACTACATAAAAATTCTATCTTTGTGAATTGAGTGGGGGTTGATTTAAGTTTAATCTCCAAAAATAGCACGTATATTAGTCCGGTTAAGAGCTTATGGGAGAAAAAAAAGCGACAAAGTACATATCTCCTGAGCTCTTAGGTTTCCAAATATTCCTTGTTTTGCATCCACTCATACTTAACTCTATCATTTTTCGTTCTTCGCGAATTTCCACAAACGCTTAGCCTAAAATTTAAGGAACAAGCTAGAGCTCAACACGCTCGATCGAGTCAAAATTTACTCTTATTCTACCCAGTAGGAAAGTCAAAATTATTATAAAACACTTATTTTATTTTTGAAAGTTTTAAATTTTGGCGGGAAAACGGGGTATGTGAGAACAACGGGCAAAGGTAGATAAGATTATATCGAAGATATACTACCCCATACTAAAATTAAACATTGTCCTCAAATGTTCCTAGCCGAAGGACTTAAAAACCCCATACTCGTACTCAAAAAGTGAATGCATAAACTCAAGCCTGAAGAAAGTAATCATAAAAATCTCAAGCCGTTATCATGTGTGCTAATATAGATAAATGTTAAGTCGATTATTTAATCTTTAGGATATTCGAATTTCCCCAAACTAATGGTAAGCTAAAGGGGGGGGGCCTTTAGGGGAAGCTTGAGTGGTCCGGATAAAACATCGAATAAACACGAGAGTCTTTAGAAAATTTGGGTCAATCCTGCAAACAATCACAAGTACAAACACAACAGGAATCGAAAGAGTACAAGCCTCCTCACATCACAAAAAGAAATAAGAAAGAAATTAGAAAATGGATAAGCATGGGGTGCGTCCCACGAAGCGCTTTGTTTTTAGTCACCGAGTCACATAGCTTGACTCGATCCCCGAATTCATTCGTCCTTGGAGAGAGTGTATGGAAGAGAAAATCTCAATCGGGCTTTCATGAATGTTTGGATAAACATTTAAGCACATGAAAGTTCCATCCTGATGAGATGCCACCGGCTCTAAGTGGAGATGCCAGGGTCAAAAATGGTGTCCTCATTTTTGGTGGAGGAAAGTAAGGGAGAAACCTCAAGGTAGATGAGAAACGGGAGAAAAGTCCAAATGACAAATGTGAAGGAATTATCAACTTCAACATTAATCTCATCTCCCCCTGGGTCAAAACATTCATCTTCATTAAGCTCACCAACATTGTTGATCACTGGTGTATCGGGCTCAATATTGAAGGTTAAGCGTTCATGAATGGGATTATCGTTAAGCAAATTGTCAATAATGTCCTCTTCCGAGTAAAAATCACTTTCAATACCTAGTGGTATCGAATCATCTGGTCCAGAAAATATATCGATCTCTTCCCTATTGGAGTCACTATCCTCAACGAGGGTAGTAGATGTGGGAAGAGAATCGATAATTGTATGAGAATTTTCCTGTGACTGGGAAGATGAATTACCGCAAAGAAACGACATTCGATTGATATAATCCTCATGCTCTCTAACAATTCCTGGAGGAATCGTGATAAGTTCACCGGTGAACTTATGGTGGAGAGGATCACTCTTGGGAGAAAAAGTTATCAAAGGTTCATTCTCTGGTTCATTCCTAAGTTGTTGTGGTTCATGATCAAAAAATACATCGGGAGAAAGATTATGGGTGGTATCATCACTAAGCAAACTCTCAAGATAAACTACGTCTCCTTCTGAGTTATAATACCCTTCAATATACGTAGGAACTTCGATAGCTAGAAAAGCATCGATCTCATCATTTTCGCCTCCTGGATCAAAACATTCAGCCTCATCAATTGGAGCATCATGTAAAATTCTTTTCCAATCATCATTCTCTTCGAAAGGTGGATCTTCGATGAATCCCTTAGACGGATCATGGTGGAGTAGAAACTCAATGTCGTCTCCTGGAATAAGACACTCATCTTTATTAGAATTAGAAAGAGGTGTGACTAGGAAAGTCGACTCATCAAGGTTGGAATCATAAGAATCCTTGCACTCGATGTCCTCTAACACCTCATCAAAAAGAGGATTTACGTCACTAGAGATATATTCGTCGTCAAATTCGAAAAGAGGGTTCGAGTAAATTTTAACATCTTCTGGAATGTCCTTATCGGATAGTGACTCGTCATCACTAGAGGTAAAATCATCATTTGAATCGAAAAGAGGGTTAGAGAAAGTCGCAGATTTTTCCTCAAAAATAGGAGAGAAATCATCACACGAAGGTAAAACGTTCTTACTATCAGTCCTGGATGTTTCCTCAGATTCTCTTGGGATTGGGACAATTTCCTCAGTACTAAAAGTACTAAGGTGCTCGTCCCCATTATGAGAAAATCCTTGGGCTCAATAGACGGTAAGGTGGATGTGATTGCAAAAACCGAAGAAACTTGAGGTGGTTTGTTTGAATGAAAAATGCTCTCCTTGTAAATAACTTTAAAATTCTTCAAACAAGGTGTGATACGAGTTTGGCGTTTAGCCGTCGGTTCTGCGAGATTCTTCACTTCCTACTTTTCTTTTTCATCGTTGACATCTTCCGGTGGAGTTAAGCAAACTAAATCGGGTTCGTCGGTAAACTTTTTAAAACTATCCTTGCATGCGTCATTAACCATTTTAATTGACTCGTTTACATGCTTTTGAGGATGTTTTGACGTGCCATTGACATGAAAAGTTATTTGTTCATTTCCGTCCCTTAAAACAAGCTCTCCTTCTTATACATCGATTTAAGCACGGCTAGTTCTCAAAAAGGATCTCCCAAGTATGAGAGGTACTCAAGGATCGGCTTTAAAATCAACAACAACAAAGTCGGTAGGAAAATGGAAATTCCCAACTTTGATAAAAATATCTTCAGCGAGTCCTTTAGGATGAGTAATTGATCGGTCCGCTAACTCTAAAGTCATCCGAGTTGGTGTAAGTTCCGGCAGAGAAAGTTTTTTCCAAATAGAAAGAGGCATAAGATTTATGCTTGCGCCAAGATCGGCCAAGGCGTGGCATACATCCATTCCTGGGAAATTACATGGAATAAGAAACTTGCCGGGATCTCCAAGCTTTTCGAGAAGCTTTTTGAGAAGCATCGCCGAGCAATTCTCGTTTAACGGTATCTTAGCTAACTCAAGCAACTTTTCCTTATTCATAAGCAAGCTCTTAATCGTAGGAGCAAATCTTGGCATCAAAAGTAAAGCATCCGCGAAACTAATATCGAAGTGCAAATCTTGAAAGATTTGGAAAATCTTCTCCATTTGATTCGAAGCCTTGTCACGGGTCTTTTGATCATCACGTCATGAAGGATATGGAATATTTGACTTAGGTAAACTCTTCGGAATATCAGATTCCGGAATGTGAGTGGTTTTAGGCAAAGTCGTCAGAACATCGGGTTCCGGAATAGAAATGGGGATAACCGGAGGTGGGATTTGAGCGGTACTTCCTTGGAAATTTGTTTGCTCTTTATCCGTTGTCTCCTCGGTTTCTCGTTCCACTACCTTTTTAGGAGAAGGATTAGTAGGAATCGAGGGTCCCTCGTAAGCAACACCACTTCGAGTAGTGATTGCTTTCATCTCACCCTTCGGGTTTGGAATGGTATTACTCGGAAGAGTACCCGAAGTTGAGGCTTGGTTTTAAAACAATCCACAAATCATATATTGCAAATTATTTGAAAGTAGTTTTGATTCAACCTGACGGCTTTTGAATTTATCGTGTTTTGAATTTCATTCTTAAGGTCTCCTTTCAACGAGTTGATTTGATTTTGCATGTTCCTTAACATCTGATCATTATTCCTCTTGTAACTTGAAAAATCATTTGAAATCTCTTGTTGAACTTGATTATTAGGCACTTGAAAAGGTTGGTTTTGAAAATTTGGAGCATGATTATTTTGAGCTTGAAAACCTTGATTTCCATGAAAATTATTTCCCCGATTAAAATTATTCCCTTGAACTTGATTATTGAACCTATTTTGACCATTGTAATTGTCACAGAGCAAAACCTGGTGGTGCCATTTGATTACTAACACGGTTCGGAGGGTTAACTTGATTGTAAGTACCCGTAGTCGCACAAACACTAGCCTGATTGTTATCGGTAGCCGGACAATTATACCAAGAATGGGCACCACCACAAGTAACGCAAGTTTCCTCAACCGCTTTAACCGGAGCGGGAGTGACAACTTTTTTAGAAACAATCTCGACTAAGGTCGAAAGTTGATCCGCAAGCTTATCAATTCTCTCATCCGTTTTACTAGAAGTAGCATTCATCCTAGAAGCATTTGATCTATTTCGTGAATAACGAACTTTTGATTTATTCTCAATTATGTTTAAAGCCTCTCTAGTCGTCTTACTCAAAAGATTTCCACCCGCCGCGGCATTTAAGGAGTCTTGTTCATTCTCGTTTAAACCGTTATAAAAGGTATCAACTTGAGTTAACTCCGTAAATCCGTGATGAGGACAAGCTCTAAGCAACTCCTTAAATCATTCTCACGCTTCACTAAAAGTTTCCTCAAATTTTTGTGTAAATCGAGAAATTTCATTTTTTAAGTGAGTGGTTTTTGAAGGAGGGGAAAATTGATTCACAAATTTGGTCACGAGATCCTCCTAAGTCAAGATCGAATTTGGAGGTTCTTTCTCATACCAAGTTTTAGCGGCTCCCTCGAGCGAATATGGAAACATCATAAGCTTAAATTCATCGTTAGGCACATTCCTAAATCGTAAAGTCGAGGTAATTCTTTTGAAACTATTAATATGAGCATGAGGATTCTCACTCTCACGACCGTAAAATGGGTTTGCTTGAACCAACTGAAGCAAATTCGTCTTAATCTCAAAATGGTCGGCATTGATTTCTGGTAAAACAATAGCTTCTCCGTACCCTTCCGTGGGGGCACGGAGTAGCTCTTCCATGGTACGTTCTGCCATTGGTACAACAATAGTTCGAATCTCGGGTTCGACTATGTTAGAAACTTGTTTTCTCCGACGTCTTGGAATTGTGACGTTTGAATTATTAGGATAATTAGAACGTCTAGTGCGCATGCACTATAAAAATAAAAAAATATTTTTTTGGTTTTTCAAAAGTTTATTCACAAACTAATTTTAACGGACAACGAGTAAGACAACTTGAACCAAATAATCAAACTTACTTCACGGTAGCTCTTAAAAATGTTACTTTTTAAGGTGAGTCGTATCTCGTAAGTGACACAAATGGTAAGTTTTTAAATCTTTTATTCGAGTTGGGAACTTATTATGGATAATACCTCAATTGAAGGTATTATTTGTTGGTGTTCATTTACCAACTTTGTAACTTTTTAAATTCACAAATTAACTAGAAAAGAGCAAATATTTTTGTATTTTTGCTTTTAATCTTCTATTTATACAAAAAAGAAAAGAAAAATATATTTTTTTACTTTTTATATTTTTAATTTTTTTTTGATTTTCTTAAAAGCGTAACTTTCGAAGACGAAAGGTTCTCCAAATCACGATCAACAAACTTCAAACGAAAGAATCTTAATCACAAATCCCCGGCAGCGGCGCCAAAAATTTGATTCGTAGAAACCAACACACGTAATGATAAAATAAAATATGATAGAAAATTACCAAACTACCCTTGAGGACAAAGGTAAAAAGGAAAATCTTCACAAATATATATAATATAATACGTATATTAACCGGGAAGTATGATTCCCGGGTCGTTATTCCCCAACGATTTGTGAAATTGAGACCACGTTTGTTGTTCGGACAATGATTTGAATTGGAAACAAAGATTGATTTGATTATCTATTTCTACAAATTAAAAACAATTAAAATAAACAAATGATAACAATTAAGCACGGAAACAAATAACGGGAAATTAAACTTTAACTAAAAATGCAAAACGGGAACCCTAAACGGCAGTTAAAAAACATAAATTTCCAATATTAACCCTAAGATGAAATTTTCTCTTTTAATAGACTCTAATTGACTAAAAAGTAAGTTTAAAGAAAACTAGAACAAAAACGGAATTAAAATGAGCTTAGAAACACGAAAAATATAAACGGGAACGAATCATGTTCTTTAAAAAATGAAATTTTGCAATTTTAACCTTACGAAAGTAAAACTAATT
Organism: Tanacetum coccineum; assembly: GCA_026074375.1. Classification (NCBI taxonomy): domain Eukaryota; kingdom Viridiplantae; phylum Streptophyta; class Magnoliopsida; order Asterales; family Asteraceae; genus Tanacetum; species Tanacetum coccineum. The sequence continues at coordinate 13,241 of BQNB010038991.1, read as the reverse complement.
TTCCTAGAAACTTTATGATAAAAGAAAATTTTCTAAAAAAGATTAATATTTTTTGATTATTTTCTATTTTTTATGATTTTTAAAGTTTTTAATAAAAATAAATGTTTAAAAATACTAAACTAATTCTAAAAATTCTAAAAAAATACAGAAAATAGCTTGAACTAAATAGAACCTAGGAAAAATAAGCTTGATTACACAGCTTATCGAATAAGCTGTGTAATAAGCTTAAAACAGCTTATAAGCTAAAAGGAAGAAAATGTGTACAAATATTAAATTTTGTAATCCTATAAGTGGTAGTGGTGTGTGGTGTGTGTTGTTTAAAAGGGTAGAGGGTGTTGAGGTCGGGGAGTCTTGCTCACCCCCGATTTCCACCTTCCCCCCCTTTTTTTTTTGAAAACTTATAAAAACAAAATTGTAAATAAGCTGAAAATAAGCATTTTTAATAAAAGAAACTTTTTATGAAAAGCACTAAATAAGCTAGGAAACAGCTTAAAACATGACAGAAACACTTAACTTTATTTTTTTGTTCTTTTTCTAAATTTATAAGCTCAAAAACTAAGATAAGCAATCCCTATGACTAAATAAGCTAAATTTAAGCTAAAGCTAAACTAATAAGCTAAATTTGACTAGAAAAGAACAAGCAATAAGCTATAAAACTAGATTAAGCACTTAATAAAACTTGAGACCCAAACAGGCCCTACAGGGACCTTTGAGCTTATTTTTAGATAAGCTCTTGGATCCTTGTGGGGAAATGGCTTATGCAAGCTTATTCTATAACTAATAAGCTTCCTAAAAATTCTTCTGAAAATGATTTTGAAACAAATTAGCTTAATGAAAGAGCACTAAGAAAACAGGCTTAAGACTCAACATGTTCTGAGTTTGGTTTGGATTTGAAAAGACAAAGTTCACTTTTGCAGCTTAAAAACAGATTAGTAAAATAGCTTATTTTGAAAAAGCAAATTGAAAAAGATGATTAATGACCTAAAAACTTATTGTATTATGAAAAGCAAAAGCTTAAAACTATTTTAACTCACTAAAAATTAAGCTAGAAAATAGAAGTTTGTCTATTATAACTGCTGATGCAGTTGACACAATTGTGACCCTAATTTAAAAATCTATTAATGCAGACCTATTGAGACTATTCTAACATGCTAAAAACTAAAAATGAAAGACAAGAAAGACAATGACTAATGCTTGAAGAGATCTAAGCTAAATTATGCAAATGACTTGACAAATTATTATTTTTAAAGAACTAACTAATGAAAACTTGATTTACCCTAATCTAACTTATGAAACTAGATTAAACAGTCTTAAATGAGAAATCAAATCAAATTTCTCAAAACCAATTTGCCACTAACAGTATTAACTTGTGGTTAATACTGTTATGCCAAACACTCCTTTAATTTTATGAAAATCCATTTAAGCTTATGAGATTTAAATCTAGTGGTTAAAACTTGTATACCAGATAATGAACAGATTATAACAACCTTAATAAGTATAAAACTATAAGCAAATAAGCCAGAAACAACAAGCTACAAGCTAAGCTAATTTTTTTTTTGATTTTTATAGATTTTTAGGACAAATTATGAAAAACTAAGATCTATGCTATTGGTATGCGTTTAATTATACATACCTTTCACCATTAAAATCAGACTTAAATGACCCAAAAAGTACAAAAAAGCTACGAGTAAAGCAGAAAACTAAGCAAAATGCAATATTAACTAGATTACTTGGAATTTAAAAGAAAAACTTACAGAACCTTAGTAACACTAACAGGCATTAAGCTCAAGGAGCTATTTCTACAGCCTAGGCTTATCAAATGGATTGAGTGTAAAGACCTTATGAATACTCTTCCATGGCTTAGTTCATCATCCAAAATCTCAAAATACAATAGGCAAAGGTAGAATTAAAGAATTTTTATAGTTTTAGTTGGATTAAATGCTTATTATGAGCTTAATTTGTGCTTAGAGACTCTAGAGTTAAGATGAGCTTGTGAGGAGCTTTGTAACATTAAAAGTTTATTAAAACAAAGTTTAAGTGAATTGGTGTTAAAAGCAAATACGAATTCTTTTATGAAAAAGTTGAGTACATTTCTGAAAGGAAATTAACATTTAAGGCAAACATTAAAGCTAAAAACATTTAAATGAAAATTACAAGCTAAATTTTTTAATAAGCTATTATAAACCTACTCTTAGCATAATATATCCCTTGTTGAGTGAGGCTGGCTTCTTTTATATGTTGAGGGATGCTTCTGTACTCAAAATTCAGTTAGACGCTCCCTTTAATCCACACCTTAATGTATGCCAATCATTTGGATCTTCATTCATTGGCTTTTGGATCGTTTTGAGGAGCCATACGGATTGCCAGCAGTAGCATCCGTGGGTCAGGAGCCATTGTGCTTCTTTGCAAGGAAGTTGTGTGAAAATCAATCCTCTTGTGTGCTTCTTTGATTCTACGTGGCATTCCCCTTTTAGGTGTCTTGGGACATATGAGAGACGTTTGATGAAGTTATAGGGGGGGCGGGGGGTCATTTGCAATATCCATTCGTTGGTCCTTGAATTATATAGCCACATAGCCAATTTCGCATTTACCCTTTGTTTTGCACTCAGGTAATTATTGAAGAGATAATGAACAGTAACAACTATTTTTCCCGCGTAAAATCTTGTATAAAAGGGTTGTATTTGACTTTTCTTTTACCCGGGGTTATAACTCGTTTGACTTTGGGCTTATAAAGGGCTTTGGGCCAGGAAATGTGTTTTGGGCTTGGGCAAGGGGTAACGGGGATTGTTTTTGGGTTTTATAAATTGGTTAACGACCGCTAGTCCTATGTGATAAAGGACTAATGTGTTAGGGGTTAGGGGTTTTATTTTGTAATTGGTTTTCTTTAAGGGACTGATTTGGGAAATTTGGGTTTTGTCATTTTGTGTGTTGACTTTGGTTGACCAAGGGTTGACTTTTGTTAACCTTTGATAGCATTCTCCCGGCTCTTGTATTCTCTTTCCTTTCCCGTGTTCGAGTTTGTCTGGTTTTGACCGTTTTCTTATGAATTTTTGCAATATCCATACCTATACAATCATAAAGACAAAACAAGCAATATACAAGCATTCTAAGCACAATTTTGTCTTTTATGGGTCATTTTTGATATAAAAAGGAAATGTGTTTTCAAACATATCATGATTCATATAGAGTAGGGGCTGTTTGGGATTGTCTGCTTATTTGCGTGGCTATCGGTTCAACATGATAATAATGTTTAGGATTCATATAGAGTAGGGGTTGTTTGGGATTGTCTGCTTATTTGCGTGGCTGTTTGCGATTAGTTTGAGAGTAGGGGCTGTTTGGGACTATTTATATACTTAAGGTTGTTCGAGATTGTTTATAGATTTAGGGATATGTGGGATTGTTTGTAGACTAGGGGTTGTTTGAGATTGTTTATTTAGACTAGTTATTGGTTTTTTAAGATTTATATATATAATTTTGTTTCGTTTTTAGGGGGCTATACAAGTTTATGCAGTCAAGTTCCAACCATTGTGGTCTATTAAACCCATATTTGATTCAAGGAAGTCAATGCCTTCACCATACTTCAGCTGTTAAAGATTACTTGACGAGAGCATTTAGTTCTACCTATGATATTTTCCTTGCGCCATTCATAGAAAAGTATGATATGTATTGTTTAAATTGTTTAATTGTTTATGTGCATATATGGTCCAATAATTTTGTTTTACCTTTATCAGGGAGAACCATTGGGTGTTATTTGTTGTATTCCCTAAGCAACGTACGTGCTACATCTTGGATTCACATCAACCAAAGATCAAGAAAAGGACCGAGCGAAGTTATTGGCTTACAAGGTGTTTGAATAAGTTTGTTGCGAATTACAAAGTTGTCGAGGTAACCTGTCTCACTATAATTAGATACATACAAATAAATTTTTTTGTTATACAACTTTTAACATGTATATAGACTTTGTTTATTCAAATGTAGTGTAATCAACAAGCTGGTTTATAGGAATGCGGATACTATGTACTGAAATGGATGCATGAATTTGTAACCGTTCATCAAGACCATTTTCCTGACACAGTAAGTACTATTCCTAATGTTGATTTTAGAATATGTAAATGAAATTTTCATAGTTAACAGATGCAATAAGTAAACTAAATTCTAATCAACCAACATATTCTTAATCTCTTCTTCTAGAAATTTTGTTTTCTATTATAGCACTCAACAATATCTTGTATACATTTTTTACATGTAGATCCCTCTTGGCATGAAATATCGCCACAAAAATAAACATGTTCTCCATGAGAGTCAGATAAGACATATGAAAATTGGCACTCATTTATGTCCGATTTGATCAAATTAATAGTAGGTGGTGTTATTTATGTCGTGTCTTTTGTTTTAGGCATATTGCAAGTTCATATTTAAGGTTAAGATGATATGTACAAACTACTTTCTTGTAGAAGGCATTTTGGAACGTACGTACGTTTAGTGCTAGAACTCGTTATTAGGAAACTCGTTATCATCTAAGTTAAATTCTAGAATATATGTAGACGCTTATGGTTTATTAGTTAAATTTCTAGATCAAAAGCTGTTTGTGTTGTATATTGTTGATGAAAATGTATGTGTTACTATATTGCTATTGAAACAGGAAACTGCAAGGTATTGTGTTTTTATGTTACTGGAAATAGAAAAATTAAAAAAAACTTTTTAAAAAAAGGTAATCCATACCGGTTTACTTATAGAAACCCGGTCCCGTTATATATAACTAAGACCAGTTATACATAATTAAACAGGTCTCAATATAGATATTAAGACCGGGTATATACCTGGAGACCGGTTTGGATTATTATAACCTAGACCGGTTTTATAACCGGTCTGGATATGATTTCACATGGAGAGCCCCCCACTTAGAGACCCCATGTAAAACCGGTCTCGACGGATTCTACAACAGGTCTTGGAAGTACTTTTTATATTAGTATTAGAAGCTAAATAAGTTTGTTAAACGTTAGTTGTAAGATATCTTTTTTGTTGTTTTTGGCTTAATTATGTAGGATATATGTTTGAAAAAAATATTGTAATATAATAAGTTTTCCAAATAATACACATCAACTATTCATGAAAAGGCCATCGAGCATGAAGCTATCGGTCGAGCAACCCGCAAGTCACACAACCTTCATAACCGTCGGTCGAGCAATTTAGGGCAAAAAAGACAAAAGGGTTTGAGATATTATAAATTTTGTGGGTCATCTTATTTATTAAACACGGACGCAAAGCCTTATACGTCCATGAGACACATGTTTAAAAATGAGTGAGTTAGTACGTCTGTTAAGATCAAAGAGTGAGTGTGAGTCCCAAACTGAACAGATCTTTGCAGCCTGCTAAGGGTGATAGCCAACTTGTATATATACAGATTGACTATATAGAAACACTGACTATGAATACTAATTGTATCCAAAATAACAATAGTAGAGACTTTGAATCTATATTAAAGTGTATGCGGAATCTACACCTTGATACTCTAGAAGTATTATCAATGAAACAGTAATCTTGAATGAATGAACATAAGATGTAACAAAACGCTTCAATATTATTAATGATAATAATACGAGTACTCTATCTTAGTACTAGGGTTTACAACCTTGAAGCTTACAAAACTCTTAATATCTGGATTTGTGTATTTGTGGATGTGAGAGATGTGAATTACATAGCCTAGGGTCTCCTTTTATACACCAAGGAGTCCTAATGGGCTTACAGTACTTTCCTAAGTATTTAGTCAAACATATTTAATACTATGACTAAGTATTTAATATTTTCCTAAACATATTAAATACTTTCTCATAAATCTTCTCAATTAGCATATAATCTTCTCAATCAGCATTAACTTTAGATGTAATCTTCTCAATCAGCATTAACTTTCCATGTAATCTTCACAATCAGCATTAACTTCAGTCTTTCATCAGTATTAATTTAGTACTGGCAGTACTAACTTTGCTCTAGCAGTACTAAGTTTACACTAACAGTACTAACTGATTAGTACTAAGGGTATATTAAACACAGTTAATACTAGTTAGTAATAACTGAGTACTAAATTATGCTTGGCAGTACAAACTCTGTCTTGGCAGTATTAAGTATGAAAACTTTAATTACTAACAATCCTCCCCTAAACTTGATATTTATCTTGTTAATCATCAAGTTTCTTCATTAAAGGCTTCTTGATCCCAACAATCCTCCCCTAAACTTGATGTTCATCTTTTGAATCTTCAAGTTTCTGGATAAAAGCTTTATCTTGACTTGGAGGATGTAATCAAACACTTCTTTACTTCTTGTACTGTGACTTGTCATTTTGTTGAGTCAACTCTTCTCCTGCTCTCCATTTCATCATCAAATTGAACTTGTCAATTTCACAGCTTCTATATACCAAGTCTGTTCTTTATTCTTGTTATCCCTTTTTTGTCCTTTAGGCTATTTAACCTCACTGAATCTGTCAAATCTGTTTCTGGGTTGCCCTGCAAATAAGAAAATCAGACATTCTTAGGAACCCAAGCCATTACAGACCTGGATCTTCCTCTTGCATTAACATAATCCCCCCCCATTATCCTTCAAAGTGATTAATGCACTATTAGGTTTGATAGGTCTCCAAACCCAACATGTTGATGCTTTAACAACATTAACCCAATTCGTCCTAACAGCATTAACTACTGCCTTTTGGTCTAGCAGTATTAACTTGTCTTGAGCAACAACAACAAACAACATTAAGATAACTTTGTTTGGCAGTATTAAGTGAAATTGGGCCAGACCTAGTTAAGATTTTTCTTGGAACCATGTGTCTTTTTGGATTGGGTTGAGTAATTCTTGTAGAATTTTGATGGTTCACCCTTCTTGCATTGTTCCACACTGGTTTTTCCTCCCTTTAACCATTTAGCTGTCTCTTTTGTTTACATGTATACTGGAGGTGATCAGAGAAAACAAGAATGAAACAAGATGGAAACAAAAAGGACCAAAGTTGTAATTGAAGAATTCTACAAAAGATAAGAATTAAAGGATTCTATCAGATTTGGTAAAAGATAAAAGATATAATTAATCGATTCATCCACATTAATATCTATTATTAGTTTCATTGTAAGACCATGAACTACTCCTTATGCTATAAAAGGAGGTCTAGGCATATTGTTTTAAGCATCCAAAAAGTGTGTGTTCTCAATGAATAAGTCGTATAAAAAGAAATGGGTAAGTGTGTACACAGTTTAGTAGATAGTAGATAGTTGTAGATTGTCATAGTTTAGCCTTAAGGATGTAAAATCCCTGTTACTAGTTAGAGTAACCGATCTATTCTGATCAAATAATATTTGGGGCTGTGATGAATAAAAGAAAAACCTTAAAGTAACTTTGATTCTATGTTATTATTCCGCTGTGCAAATTTATTAATCATTGTTATTTCGATCCTAGATAAAGTTCTAATAAAACTGAGCTTAAATGATCATTATGGCTCAACAAGTGGTATCAGAGCATTTCTTTGAGAAACTTTGATCTAGAAGACATGGAGCTTGAATCTACAAATAGTGGTCCTACTGCAAAGCTTCCTATACTCAAATTGAGAGAGTATGAGATGTGGGTTATCAGGATGAAGCAATACTTCCAGATCCAAGACTATGCACTCTGGGAGGTGATAGAAAATGGTGATTCATAGGTCTCAGTACCACAAACATCTCAGGAGAATGGCATAATAGTTACAAAGATGTCTACACCTGCAACTACAAAAGAGAAGACAAATAAAAAGAATGATGTCAAAGCTATGGGTTTGTTACTCATACGAGCAGACTGGGGTGACAGAAGTGTAAACATAGCAACAGAACATTCAGTCAGTATCCAAATGCTAATTCTATTTTTGCTGGGGGCGATTGGAAACAAGGAGTTGGATGTAATGCAGCGACCAAAAAAAATCAGAAAACTCTAGCTTTGAGAGCAACAATAAAAAAATTAAGTGGCTACAAGGTAATATGAGCGGGAAATATTTGGTATATGTTATTAAGTATAGATGTTCATTTTGCGAGGTGCGTATATGTGGTGGTGATCTTGTGGAAAAAATGTATGAAACATGAATGGGTTGGTTTGTGAGGTAATAAGTGGATACTATTATTAAGAGTTGTGGGTGGAGATATGAATGAGGGTGTGAAGACGATGAGTATTTTGATTGTTTATTTCAATGTTTTTTTGTTGGTAATTTTGGGTTAAGTTTTAGGGGTTATTTATTGTTTGGATTTTATTGGGAAGGAATTATGATAATTTATAGTAATGTAATGGTATTTAAAGTAGGGGAAAATATTGGGTGACGGATTGAAAGTGGTGTTGGAGACTTAATAAATGGGTTAGAATGTGGATTATTTTTATGTTAGGGAAGGGGGTTTTTAAAATGTTAGTTTGTAAGTATTAATGTAGTTTGAATTTGAATGTTTTTTTTGGTTATTGGGTGAGATGGGTGGGATATTTGATATATTTATTAGTAGTGATTTTAGTGGTAAGAAATAAGGTGAGTTATTAGTTGTATTGTTGGGTAATAATTCGAAGGTGAGTTTCAACTGTCATAAGTTGGGACACTTTGTAAGGGAGTGCAGAGCACCAAGATGCAAAGGAAGTCAGTACAGAAATCAAGACAACACCAGGAAGCAAACGGAAAACAATGAAGACACGATCTCAAAGGCAATGTTGCAATAGATGGGGTAGGTTTTGAATTGGAGTACATGCAGAAAACAAGTTTCCAGACAAACAGGCTTAATGTATTTTCAGACTTAGAGGTATACACTGATAAAGCTTGCTCTAAAACTTGTTTGAAAAACTATAGTAACTCTTAAGAAATAGTGTGATGATTTGCTTGTAAAGCTTAATGAAACTGAATTTAAAGTAGCTACTTATAAAAGAGGTTTAGTAACTCTAGAAGATCAAATAATCACATATAAAAAGAATGAGGTTCTTTTTAGTGAAGAAGTTGCAGTTCTTAAAAGAGAAGTAGGTTGTAAAAACTATAAAATAAATGTGCTTAAAAGTGAGCTTGAAAAATAAAGTAAGAAAAAGATGGCATTTATTAAAAAATGAAATTTGATACGGCCTCATAAGACTTAGATCAGTTGTTAGAATCAATACTCTGATCAAAAGTAAAAAGGTTATTGGGGTATAGTGCCGTTCCCTTCACCTCATCTCCTTTAATTTATAATAGCTTATCAAGATTTGATCTGTCCCTTATTCTGATACTTGATGAATTCAAAGACCTTGAATTCAAAGTTATGGTCATGAGAATCAAGTCTAATGTTGCTTGTGGTAAAAGAATCAATAAATTCTAAGGAAAATTCTGATGAGTCTTTGGTAGAAGAACAAGTATCACAGGATAAAAGTATTACTTTTGTGGAAGTCTTCACCTAACGTTTGATAAAGAAACTGTTTTTCCTACAAATAAAAAGTAGCGTTTACCATAAAACTAAAAATCATGCAAAACCATTAAAAGTCAGTTGTATGCAGAAATGTATAGATCATAATCTCCTAGGAATCAGGATTGGAATGCACAGAAGTCCAATCAACTAGGAAAATTTTATCTGTATAACAAGCTTGCTTTAATTATGTGGAAGTTTAATCATTAGCAGATTAATTGTCATAATCATCAAGGAAGAGGCATATTATCTAGAAATAACTACAATAGGGTGGATGCTAAAAACACAAACCCTAATGTACTCAGCAATATGTCTCCCAAAGCAGTTTTGTTGAAAACTGGCCTCACACCACTTAATACTGTTAGGCTATTTAATACTTCTCACCCCAAAACAGCAGTTCATGGTGCTAAAACAAAGACACATTTTCAAACAACACAATCAACTGCTAAGAAGGCCTTTATAAGTCAAACTACATTAACTAGAAGAACTGTGCATAAGCAAAGAGAACACAATTATAACTGGAAGGCATAATGCCAGTTAGATACTGCTAAGGAGCAGGTCTTATACAGGAAAAGTTAATGTTGTTAAGTAAAAGGCGGAAATGCTGTAAAGTCCTCCGCATATTGGTTATTGAAGACCTACCAATCAATGGTAGCAACACTTGCTCTTTTCAAAGACACAACTACATAGAATGCCGTGTGCGTAGGCAGATCTACGTTAGTAATGGCTTGTCCCCTAAAGGAATTTAATTTCTTATTCTTTTGTTGTAGGAGCAAGCCACCACAGAAGAAAAGATTTTTTTGACAGTGGGTAATCAAGCACATGACTGTGAACATAGCATATCTCTTAGAGTTCAAGGAATTTGATGGAGGTTATGTTGCATTTAGAGGAGGTGCATATGGTGGTTGAATTACTGGTAAAGGAACACTTAAGACTGATAATCTTGATTTTGAAGATGTATACTTTGTTAATGAGTTGAAATTCAACCTTTTTAGTGTCTCACAGATGTGTGACAAAAAGAACTATGTTCTTTTTACTGACACTTAATGTCTTGTCTTATCTCTAAATTTAAATTGCCTGATGAAAATTAGATACTTCTTAAAATTCCTAGAAAGGACAACATGTACAGTTTTGATATGAAGAACATTGTTCCTAAAGAGAGTTTAACTTGTCTTGTTGCAAAGGCTAACATTAGATGAATCAATGCTCTAGCATAGGAGACTTGGTCACATTAATCTTAAGAACATAAACAAGCTTGTTAAGGATAATCTTGTAAGAGGATTACCTACAAAACGTTTTGAAAATGAACAAACCTATGTTGCTTGTCTTAAAGGGAAGCAACACAGAGCTTCTTGTAAGTCCAAAGTTCTGAATCTAATTACTAAGCCTTTGTTTATGCTTCATATAGATCTGTTTGGTCCAAATTTTGTGAGTAGTTTAATGCATAAGAAGTATTGCTTAGTACTCACTGATGATTATAGAAAGTTTACATGGGTTTTCTTTTTAACAACTAAGGATGAAACGTGTGAGATTCTTAAGAACTTTATCAAAGAAATATAAAACCTAGTGGATAAGAAAGTGAAAATATTCAGGAGTGATAATGGAACAGAGTTTAAGAATAAAGTTATCAGGAGTGATAATGGAACAGAGTTTAAGAATAAAGTTATGGATGATTTTTGCAGAGAAAAAGGTATTAAAAGGGACTATAGTGTAGCTAGGACTCCTCAGTAGAATGGTGTAGCTGAGAGGAGGAATAAGACACTAATTGAGGCTGCTAGAACAATGTTAGCTGACTCTAAGTTACCTACCACATTTTGGGCAGAAGCAGTTAGTACTGCTTGCTATGTACAGAATAGGGTCTTAGTAGTCAAGCCTTATAACAAGACACCTTGTGAAATTTTTAGAGGTTTTAAACCAGCTCTAAGCTTTACGAGACTATTTGGATGTCATGTTACCATTCTTAATACTTTAAACTGTTTAGGCAAGTTTGATGGCAAAAGTGATGAAGGTTTCTTTGTTGGATATTCCTTGAGTAGTAAAGCTTTTAGGGTATACAACACAAGAACCAGGAGGGTAAAAGAAAACTTGCATATTGGGTTTCTAGAGAATAAGCTTATGATAGAAGGGAATGGTCCAAAGTGGCTGTTTGATATTGATTCTCTAACCCAATCTATGAATTATGTACCAGTAGCTGCAGGTACAATCTCAAATGAATCTGCAGGAACACAAGGAGAACTTAATGCAGGTACATTTACTCAGAAAGAAGAAATCACTCAAGATTGCATTGTGATGCCAATTTGGAAAGATGTTTCATACTTTGATTCACCTTCCAAAGGTTTTGGTAATGGTGAACCAAACTCTGTTGCTGATGATCAAAAGCAGGTTGAAGATGGTCCACATAATGAGAGTGATGAAAAAGATAAGTCTTAAGATGATAGCAGTCCTAAGGAAGTTAATGCTGCTGGACAACATGTTAATACTGCCAGTCCTGAAGTTAATACTGGTCGTTTTAAACTTAATAATGTTGATCCATCAGTGAATACTGCTAGTTCATATGAACTAGATAGCCCTAAAGACATGTTTAAATTAGGAGCTAGTCATACACTTGAGACCACTCATGTTGAGTTCTTTAGTGATGAAGATGAACTAGAAGTTGATTTGGGGAACATCATTAATTCCTATACAGTTCCAACCACTCCTAATAAAAGAATCCATAAAGATCACCCAATTAAAAATGTGATTGGAGATGTGAATTCCTTTATTCAGACAAGAAGAATGACAAAATCTACTTCGAACAACGGTTTCTCAGTGCTGTATATGAACAACAAACACATGATACCCTGAATACTTATTTATATGCTTGTTTCTTATCACAGATTGAACCCACAAGCATTGCTAAAGCTCCATGTGATTCATCTTGGGTGGAAGCAATGCAGGAAGAACTTCTACAATTCAAGCTCCAATAGGTTTAGAAACTTGTGGATTTTCCTAATGGGAAGAGGGCCATTAGAACAAAATGGGTCTTCAGAAATAAGAAAGATGAAAGAGGGATTGTGATTAGGAATAAAGCAAGGTTGGTTGCACAGATTCATTGTTTATTCATTCTACTGCATCACAGTTTACTATTACATTGATATTCTTCTAAGTACTAAAGAGTAGATTCCGCATACTCTTAGTATCAACAAAGTTTCTAGCATAGTTGTCTTGAATCTATTCAATACAACTAACCCTTTTACAAGGTTTGCAAGATCTAGTTAGGATCAACAGGAGTTATCGTGTGATTAGCCTATGATTCATCTTTTTAACCATATGTATTCTTTCTGGAGTAGTATAAGGTCAAGGCAAAAATAGAAATGGTTAATAAAGTCAAGAAGGAGCCGCTTCCACATGGTTTACGTATTGTGAATCCGTATGTGGAGCTAATTGTTCCACCTATCCTATTTCTGAGGCGTTTGAAAGAACAGGAGGATGAAGCACAAGATTTTAGAACTCTTGAAGGCTTAAAAAAGGTAAAGATCAATCAAAATCTGATTCGTATTATCAAGAAGTGTTGGATCCCGTTAACACTTCATATAACACATATCAATCACGGATCAAGAACTAGAAATGAGAAAGATAGGTGAGTTGTTCTAGAGATAGAAAGAAGAGAGAGATGAGAGAAAAAGAGAAAAGATATTTATTAGAAATTGAGGAGAGATATTTTTCTAAGTGAAAAATATCTATATATACCCCTACACATTTAACGTGAGGCGGGATATTTAACTAGGACTCGGGCTCGGGTTTTGCTTGGGATTAAACCCGAAACATATACAATATTAGTTTAACTAT
>BQNB010038990.1:0-38096 GCA_026074375.1 Tanacetum coccineum | reverse complement strand
AAACCAGAGAACATCAAGAACGAAGATGTTGGAGGTATGTTGATTGAAAATTCTAAGGATCCAGAGAAACTTAGAACAGAAAAGTTGGAACCCCACGCAGATAGAACTCTATGCTTAAATGGCAGGAGTTGGTTACCATGTTATGGTGACTTGAGGACTGTGATTATGCACGAGTCCCATAAGTCAAAATATTCTATCCATTCGGGTTCTGACAAGATGTATCAAGACATGAAGAAGCTATATTGGTGGCCCAAAATAAAAGCCGACATCGCCACTTATGTTAGTAAATGTCTCACGTGTGCCAAGGTTAAGGCAAAACATCAAAGGCCATCAGGATTGTTGGTACAACCTGATATACCTCAATGGAAGTGGAACAACATCACTATGGATTTTTTCACGGAGCTTCCTAAGTCGTCACAAGGCTACGACACCATTTAGGTGATTGTTGACCGAATCACTAAGTCTGCAATCTTTGTACCAATGAGGGAAACTGATCCCATGGAGAAACTGGAAAGAATGTACCAAAAGGAGGTGGTCACGAGGCATGGGATACCTGTCTCAATCATTTGTGTCTGCAATCTTTGTACCAATTTCTGGAGGTCACTTCAAAAGGCTTTGGGTACTAACTTGGATATGAGTACTGCTTATCATCCGCAAATTGACAGGCAAAGCGAGAGGACTATTCAAACTCTCGAGGATATGTTGCGTGCTTGTGCGATCGACTTTGGAAAGGGTTGGGTTAACCATTTGCCATTAGTCGAGTTCTCGTATAACAATAGCTATCACGCTAGCATTAATGCTGCACCATTTGAAGCACTTTACGGTCGAAAGTGTCTGTTATCCCATGAAGATTCACATAACAAGGGACGATCCGGAGGTCGAATAAAGTGAAACAAATGATTAGCCATATTATTAGAGATAAAGGATAGAAATGAGATGGGAAGAGTGTGTGTGCAAGAGAGAAAACACACACACACACTTTTACAAAAGTGAGCTTCACCCCTCCATGGAAGTATGGAGGGGGTATATATAGCCCTGGACACGATCTACTTTCTACACTTGACATTTCTAGTCCCTGCGTGTCCGGCTAATGTATACTAGTGTAATTCTGTATTAGCCGACATATTTTAAGGCTAACAATCTTCCCCCAATATGTGGGCATACGGAATTACTTACAATGTTCCTAACAAGTACAAATACAACATAATAAAATGACATCCGAGGCGCTTCCAATGCTGAAGATGACGTCTTTGTCTTCTAGTCTTGAAACTTGTACTCCAGCTTGGATCTTCATTGTCTTTACTTGTACCGGAACCATTGTAGTATGCATGAGTTGGATTAACTTCCCCCCAATTCATGCAGCATGTCTTGAAAAGCTTTCTTCATAGACTTCTTTTTGACGAAGTTTCTGAATCAGCTTCCCCCCAAACCAACATCCGTATCTTAAGCAGATTCTGAAACTTTGATGTAGCTCGAACGATCTTCTAACTTTGACATTCAAAGTGCACAGCGGAATTTTGTAGAATATCCGTTCTATACTGCTTCTATATTGTATCATGACATTTGGTCTTGGTGAATATCCGTTCGGGGGTACATGCGAGAAATCAGCAATAAATCTTCTCACGCTTGTAGAATACTTCACATAAACCATACTAAGCAAAGTAGTATAAACTACTTCCCCCTGGAAGTTGACCTGATTACGTCAAAGTATCAAAGTACACGTTTTCCCCCATGATGGTTTCGAACTCTCAGAAGCATCATTGACGTGTACGACCATATACTCGAGAAGTTCTTGTCATAAGCAACAATTTTGAAAATTTATGAAAGACATTGAAGAACTTTGAAAGATGTTGCTTAGACTGTGAAGTACCATTGACGTTATGTAGCTTCAAATATCCCGTGAGAATTGCTGATTACATCTCAACCTTATACTCTCTGGCTAACTTACCAACCTCGTATTCTGTCGGCTATTGCTGTGATCACTTGGTGAAGTAAACCCGATATACCAAACTTGAAAGTGAAGTAACATTCCCCAAATTTGTTACTTAAGCTTGCACTGTTGTTGATTGAAGAACGGTGCAGAGGAAAGCCTCTAAGTACCCTATACCCAACATCAAAAGTATAAAAAGTACAACACCTCTTGAACATCCACATCTGCATCTGCATGTGACACTGAGCACTACAATGTAACTCCTTTAAGTGATAGCAATAACCCGTGAGTACTACAATGTAACTCCTTACATCGGGTATTACTAGACAATTCAAGACTCAATCATAACTGTATACGTTCAAGCAAGTCATCAATCGATAGATTGGGTTTGAAGAAAAGAAGTAGAAAGGAGAAGGAAGTCTCGATGATGAAATAAGTAGACGCCTTCGTGAAACCCACTTCAAACTCAAATAAGGGATACCAAATAAACTCCGTGATCACTTGACATTAAAGTCCGAATCCTTAGCCGTTTGACGTTTAAGTGAATCTTATTCGGATCGTTTTTAGTGTTATGAATCGTGTTTGTTGTGTTGTTGTTTGTTAACGGATATTAGGCACAATAGATTAGTCATAATCACGGCCCGTCCAAGTAATAAACCCGGTCATGTATACTTTTGCCCGACATGAGAATGTTTTAATACCCGGAACAATCCGATAACATAAGCCTATGGTTAGATGTTGTGGTTTGTTGTCGTTAATTGTTTGTCTTTTTAGTCCGAATTAAAGTCCAAAAAATGAAAAACTGTCAATAACTCATAGTAAACGAGCTTTTTGGGCCTTGGAAAATCCTTAACCAGCTAAAGGGTGGTTACAGCGTGATCCGTCTCGTTTTTCTCTTCGATTTGAGAGGTCACGGGCCTGAAACGGACTTACGGATCAAAAGTTATCGCAGTTTTACTGAAACCCTTTTCTTCACACAAAACGCAGTGACACCAAAACGCAGTGACACCAAAACGCAATGACACCAAAACGCAGTGACTTTGGTCAAAACGCAATGAGTCTTGGTCAAAACGCAATGATGGTCTTCAGTCAAAACGCAATGGGGTCTTCAGTCAAAACGCAATGGTCTTCAATCAAAACGCAATCACCAAAACGCAATGATCAAAACGCAACCACCAAAACGCAATGACTTCCAATCAAAACGCAATGACTTCCAGTCAAAACGCAATGTCTTTTTCTTTAAAACGCAATGAATCAAAACGCAGCATGAAGAAATACCAAAACGCAACATGAAGAATTGTCAAAACGCAACGAAGAACACCCTTCTTTTAGTCAAAACGCAGCCAAGAAAAAAGTTAATGGTTTTTATGGGTTTTTTTGTTTTTATTTTTTTTTTTTTTTGTTTTTTTTTTTTTTTTTTTGTTTTTTTTTTTTGTTTTTTTTTTTTTTTTTTTTTCTTTTTTTTTTTTTTTTGAGTGTTTGTGTGTGTGAGTTTGTGTTGTTTTTTTTACTATGGAAATACCAAAGACTGACCAACAGTTGTTTCTTACGGTGTTATAAGGCGGTTAAGAATAGGTATTTGGTTTTCCATGATCCAGCCAAAACCGGAGGGATCTACCCAGGGACACTCCAAGATAGATAGAAGTCCTTAGGTATGATTAAAAAAAGGAATAAAGTAAAATTGGACAGAATGTTATCCAAGGCACGAGTTATCATCAGAACAAACCCAACATGGTGGTAATGAGGACGCGTTGGAATAACATTGAAGAGGTTGAAGAATTAAAAAGAAATTTAAGGATAAAAGGTATAAAGAAAGAAGCCCTCCATACAACCTTAGGTAGAAACTGGGTCAATGCATAATCTATCAATAATCACAAAGATGATTCTGGTATTGAAGACAAGTCATCATGGACCTGGTGATGCAATGCACAACCCATCCCAGCTACTCAGGCTTCTCTCAAAAGAAGTTCGTTTCATTTCTCACGAAGATTGGTATGTGCTTAATTACACATACCTTTTACCTTTAAAAACGAGCTAAAATAACCAAAAACGGACTCAAAAATCCAATATAAATGCGTGTTTTTGCTAATGTTTGCAAGAACGATATCTCACAAAAAAGAACAAAAAACCAAGCCAATAAAGCGACAAAACCGGACACGGATGGAAAAGTGTGTGAAAGACAAGCCCTAAAGCCAAAGTCAAGTCAACTCCGAGAAGAAAAAGCAAAGAAAAATATAACTTGAGGGGTCAAAAATGCCAAACCCCTAAGTTATATTATTAAGGAAACAAAGACAGGGGCTGATTATGCCAATTTGGGAAACTTCATTTATAAAAGAAAGAAAGGGGAAAAAGAGAATGAAAAGAAGAAAGATGTGGAGGGGCTTTTCTTGTACACAAACCAAACATACCCTTAATCATCTTCAACCTCCCTCTGTCACAACCCAACTTGTATAAACCTTTTTCCCGCCAATACCAAATCCAGCCAGCACCCTGTTTTGCTCCCATACTTCTACCCTGCAACACTCCATCAACCACTTGACAAAACCTTCCCACTCACCCCACATGGCCACAATGCCAAGTTGGCAATCCAAGGGCATTTTCGATCCAAGGGTTGAGAGAGAATACAAGGAAATTAAGGGCCAGGATATATTGTGAGTTTATACTCACAAAGCTAGCACAAGGAAGCTTTATACTCAGCAAACAAACACAGTCAAGCTCAACAAAGAAAAGTCAATGAAAGTCAAACAGAAGACTTCAGCTTGTTTTTACCTTTTTCTTTGTATAAATAGGGCTAGTGAGCCATGTAAGGAGTGTGTAATTTTTAGTTTTTAATATAAAAAAAAACTTTTTCCTTTCTGCAATTTGTAAAAGTTCCAAGTTTAATGAAATTTCAGTTTGTTTTGCAATTCGTGTTCCAATTTTACATTACCTTAAGTTTGTTTTAAAGCTACTCATAAGCTCTGAAGAGTCTCTAAGCTCTTTATTTGAGCTAAATAAGTGTTAACTAAGTTTAAATTCTGCAAACCAGTTTAATAACCTGAATTACCTTTGCATTTGAATTGTGGAAAGCATTTTGGAAGTTGGTTGTAATGGAAAACCAAATGGACTCATACCCTAGCTTATTAATAAGCTAGGGAGCTTATAGCTGCCCTTTTGGGTTCCTCTTGTTTAGCTAGAGGTTCATTGTAAGTCTCTTATTTAATTCTTGCACTTTTCGTAAGGTTACTGTAGCATTGCTTATTATTATTTATTTCTTCTTATCTTGCTTAAATAGTGGTTAATAGATGCATAATTTTATTGGTGTAAAAGCTTTAGTATCATTTACTTATACTTGTTTCTTTTAATAGTCATTTTTTAGCTAAATTGCCTTTTGCTTATTCAGCTATCTAAGTGCTGAATTTCTGTTGAAAATGGTTTCATTAGTGCTTAATATGTTCATATAACATTTGTCTTTAAAACTTTGGGCCCTAAATCTCTAAAAATTAGTTTTAAAAATGGATTTCAAATCTTAAAGGGTTTTTGGGTCAAGGCTGAAAATGGGGTCATTTTGGCTCTTGAATGGGTTGTGGTAGGTGATAAATTCATTTAGCTATATTTAAGGTCTTATAGAGCGTTAATCAAGTTTTATTTGTTGAATTGTCAATTTCAAGTTTATATTAGCTCATTGTGAACAGTTGAATTGTGCTGTAAGTAGAATGCTATTTTTTTAGTCTTAGCTTAAAGTAGATATTTAAGCTTTGTTTGCATATTAATTTTAAGTGTTTATATGCTTGGTAAGTGTTGTTGGATGCACATGGGTGTAAATTTTAGTTAAATCCGCATGAGAGTTAAAAAAAGGGAAAGTAGCTTTTTCATAAGCTCATTCTGGCTTATTTAGTGTTTAAATATCGTTTGAGTCTTAAATTATGTTTCATTGAGCCCTAAACCTCAATCTGTTTTTGGCTTATATCATCACAAAATCCAAATTCTGCTCATTTTTAAGCTCAAAAGTGCTTAGTTTTAGTAAAAATCAAAAAATAGTAAAGTTTAGTCATTTGTTGCTATGTGGCTATTTCCAATGGTATTTAAAAAAAGTGAAGAAAGGTGGGCGTAATAAGGGTCTCATTAGGAGCTTATTTCCAAAAGCACACTTCTCAGTTGGCTTATTT
Source organism: Tanacetum coccineum (assembly GCA_026074375.1). NCBI lineage: Eukaryota > Viridiplantae > Streptophyta > Magnoliopsida > Asterales > Asteraceae > Tanacetum > Tanacetum coccineum. The sequence goes on along the minus strand of BQNB010038990.1, from coordinate 32,018 downwards.
TGATTTTAGCTTATTTTCATTTTGGCTTATTTTAGAAAAGTTAGAGTTTACAATATTTTGATGCAAATGGAGTTTGAGTTAATTGTTTTTTGGTTGAAAAAGCGTTGTTGGAATCAGATAAGCAACATATAAGCTTTCAAAACATCGTTCCTTTTTCATTTGGGTTTAATTTTGTTTATTATTTTTTAAGCCTTTTTTACAGCTAATTACTAAAAGGAAGTCCAAACCTTAACTTTCTGCAATCACAGCTTATTGATTTTTGGGCTTATTGAGTGCTTATTTTTTATAAGGGTGCCTTTATTAAATGGCTTAAAAACATGGTCCGGACAACTTCGTGTTTTGAGTGGCTAAAAACGATTTTTTAAATCAGCCTTTTTTTTTTTTTTTAAGGTTTAGAGCCTCGTTTCTGCTGGTAGAACCTCGTTTCTGCTGATAGTTATGTCATTTCTGCTGGTAGTGCATCGTTTCTGCTGGTAGTGCATCATTCCTGCTGATAGGGTTAAAATTTTGCATAATTTAGGTTTTTCCCCTCATTCTCCATGCCCGTTAGTTGTGTTCTATAGATTGTAAATTTAGGGTTTCCTTATACCTAATTTGGCTTCCCGTAGTTGTCAGGACTTATAACAATCAAAATCATTTCTCACCAATCTCAATCAAACCAAGATCAACTTTACTTTGCAGCCTCGTTGGGACAATACACCCGGAATCATACTTTCGGAAATCTATTCATCATTATTCTCTTATATATTTTTATTTCTAGGTAGGTCTTGACTTTTTACCTTGGTCAAGGGGAAGAGTTTGAGGATTTGCCTAGTATTTTTATATATCTAATGCAAGAACCAATTTTATGCGCCGCTGCCGGGGAGCTAAGTGCTAACGAATTGTTATCCTACTGTGATTTAAGTTTGTCTGTTGGTGAATATATCATCCTTAAAAAACACAAAAATATTTTCTTTTCTGTTACTAGTGCCTTCATATAAATCTAAAAAAAAAGGGTACATAAAAATTATTCATTTTTTCTTTTAGTAAAAGAACAGAAAATAAAAATAAAAAAATAATAAAAAAAAAAGAAAACCAAAAAAGATAAAAACATTATCTTTAATTATCAATACAAATTCACAAAATTGTAAAATACCAAAATATTAATATTCTCAACTGTGGTATTATCATAATAACTTCCGGTGAACTTGTTGGTTCCCAACTCGAACAAAAGATTTAAAGACTTGCCATTTGTGTCTCTTACAACGTACGGCTCACCTTGGAAAGTTAAACAAACTATAAAGTGGGTATAAGGAGGGTTGTTCCAAGGAACTACGACCCGAAAGGAGAAATAAGCTTCGCGCTATTCCTACTCCTCCGCTCACCTGTGCGTTTACCTTTTTGAGAGCTACCGTGAAGTAAGTAGATTATTTGGTTTAAGTTGTCTTATCTCATTGTCCGGTAAAATACATTGTGAATAAATCATAAAAAAAACCAAAAAAAAAAAAAAAAAAATTAGTGTAAATTTTCTTTTTATATTTCTATTTTGTGCATGCGCACTCGTTCTCAAGCCCGTAAACGTCGACAACCACAAGTCCGACAAACTTCTATTGACTCATCCAATCTTGAGAAACCTGATAATCCTCCCATAGTTACGATGGCTGATAATCGTACTATGGCGCAACTGCTCGAAGCACCCACCGAGGGGTACGAGGATGCGATAGTTATTCTGGAAATCACCGCGAATAACTTCGAGATCAAGCATGGTCCTTCTGATCTGTCCAAAACAAGCAATTTTTTGGAAATGATCAAAGAAGACCACATGCTCAACATCCGTTATTTCAACAAGATCACTTCTACGATGAAGATTCCGAACGTGCCAAACACGTCGGTTAAGCTTATGCTTTTCCCGTTTTCCCTCGAAGGGGCAGCCCGGATATGGCTGGAAAAAGAACCCCCTCGATCGATTGAAACATGGGATGATCTTGTTTCGAAATTTATTAACAAATTCTTCCCTCCCTCTAAAACGACAAATCTCATAAATGAAATCATGAGAATTTTCAGCAAAAATTTGATGAGACGTTTTATGAGGCTTGGGATCGTTTTCAATGATCTTTTAAGGGGATGCCCTCATCATGGGTTTTCAGAATTGCATCAACTCGATACATTCTATAATGCCCTAAACTCAATTGATCAAAGATTCATTGAACTCTCTGCGGTGGTAAATTCTTAGACAAAATAGCATCAAGAATGTTTAAAAAATATCGAGAGCAAGTCTAAGGGTACGTCAATCAAGAAACAAGAGCGATGTACTAAAATGAGTACAAGCTCTTCCACCCCAGCAGTCTCATCCGATGTTGCTGAACTCAAAGACATGGTTCGGGCATTAATTCTCGACAGAAAGAACCAAACCCCAGCTTCCGCCCCCGTAAAAGCGGTTGAACAAAGTTGTGTAACTTGTGGGGGAGGTCATTCTTATCAAAACTGTTCAGCCACTAGTAGCAACATTTACCATGACAATATCCAAGAGTATGTGTCCCAGGACGCTGCGGCAAATTTCAACCAAATGTATAGTCTGGTTTATCGACCACCGATGGTCTCAATAAAGTCGAACCTCCTGGTTTTCCTCCCATTCAGAATCCTCATGCAAATAGTCAAAACAATTTCAATCGAGGAAATAACTTCAATCAAAACAGAGGAAACAATTTCAACCAAGGTCAGATTTATCGACCTCCGGTCAATCAACCAGTAGCTCATCAAGGACCTGCTCCTCAGACACACGGTGTGTCAAAAACAGATTTTGAAAGATATGTCACAGCCAATGATGCAGTGTTGAGAAACATGCAAAACCAAGGTCAAAACCTGCAATCCCAAATGGCAAATTTGACTGACATGCTTTAAAATTTTGTTACTGCTAATACAGCTTCTACTTCCGTTGGAACTCTTCCTGGTAACACTGTTTACCAACCCAATGGAAGATCTAAAAAGGTAGCAGCTACCCGAACAGGTGTACCATCCAAGGACCGAAAGCAGTTAATCATGACGCCGAGGTGACAAAGGACACAATGCCTCCTGCTAATAACGGAAGCACCGAAGACGTCCAACCTCCTGTTGTTCAAATTCAGTCTCGTAATCCAAATCCTGAGCCCAATGTTTTACTCCTGTTGTTACTCCAATTCCTAAAGCATCAATTCCAGTTCATCAAGATGAAATATGAAAGGCCGCAAGGAAAAAGCTAACGACCAAATCGAGAAATTCTATGAAATCTTTAGAGATTTAAGTTTCGAGATTAGCTTTAACGATGCCTTGATGCTCATGCCTAAATTTGGCTTCGACGTTAAAACCTTAATTGGAAACAAAGAAAAATTGAGCGAATTGGCAAGAACTCCTTTGAATGAGAACTGTTCAGCGGTCATCCTCAACAAGTTACCAAAGAAACTTGGAGACCCTGGCCGATTTCTGATTCCATGTGAATTTACGGGGATTACTACATGCAACGCATTGGCCGATCTTGGTGCGAGCATTAATCTCATGCCTTATTCTGTATGGAACAATCTATCTCTTCCTGAATTGACCCCGACTTGCATGACACTAGAACTAGCTGACCGTTCGATCACTAAACCGATCGGTATCGCTGAAGATGTCTTTGTAAATGTGGGAAAATTCCAATTTCCAGCTGACTTCGTGGTTGTTGATTTTGAACCAGACCCCCGAGTACCTTTAATTCTCGGGAGGTGTTTCTTAACACCAGTCATAGCTTTGATAGATGTTTATGAAGGTGAGATTACCCTTCGTGTTGGCAAGGAGGCCATCACATTCAATCTGGACCAAACTTCAAGATACACAGCTGATTACAACCATATGACGGTAAACAAAATCGACGTCGTTGATATGGCATGTGATGAGTATTCTCAAGAAGTCCTAGGGTTTTCAAACGTGATCGCGAGTGGCAATCCCACTCCATATTTTGAGCCTATTGTTTCTACCGCTTCTCCAAACCTCACTCCTTTCGGGGACAGTGATATTGATTTTAGTGAAGAAGCAGATTCGTTTCTTTGCTCTAGCAGAGGATCCAACTTCATCTGAAGTTGGATCCAACGTATCAGGATCCTGAGGGGCTTCCTGCTTCTAGAACAATTTTGAATAGGTGAAACCTCCACCCCCCCCTCCCAAATCAAGAACAATATCTGCCTGGAGTTAGGAAAGAACTCAAACTCTGTGAAGCTAAAACCGTTAAATCTTCCGTTGATGAACCTCCCGAGGTTAAACTCAAGGAACTACCACCCCATCTTGAATACGCATTTTTAGAAGGTGACGACAAGTTGCCTGTCATAATTGCTAAAGACTTAAAAGATGAGGAAAAGGCGCTCTTCTCAAGGTTCTCAAGTCCCACAAGCGAGCCATCGCTTGGAAACTCTCCGATATAAAGGGTGTTAACCAGAATTCGTACTAAAGACTCGAAAGAACCAACGAAAATTCAAAATGGAAGAGGACTACGAACCATCTGTGCAAAGTCAGAGAAGGGTAAACCCAAAAATCCACGACGTTATCAAGAAGGAGGTTGAAAAACTCCTTGACGCTGGATTGATTTACCCCATCTCTGACAGCCCTTGGGTAAGCCCGGTACACTGTGTACCAAGATAAGGAGGCATAACCTCATCACAAAATGAGAAGGACTAAATCCCTACTCGATTGGTCACGGGATGGCGAGTATGTATTGATTACAGAAAGCTTAATGAAGCCACCCGAAAAGACCACTTCCCATTGCCCTTCATGGACCAAATGCTCGAAAGACTAGCAGGAAACCAATACTACTGTTTCCTCCGATGGTGCTATCTCGGTTTATTTTCAATCCAATTGACCCAAAAGATCAAGAAAAGACAACCTTTACTTGCCCATACGGAACTTTCGCTTATCGTCGCATGCCTTTTGGGCTATGCAATGCTCCGGGTACATTCCAACGATGTATGATGGAGAGGGGGTTGGTTCTTGTTAATTCTCATTGGTAATTTTGCAAGTAATCTTCCATCTTTTTCTTCTCTCTACCTTTCTCTCTCTAACTTCTCTCTAAACTTCTTCCATATTTTCTCATCTTATTTTCTTGTTTCTACAATGAAGTGAAAGTGATTATATTTGGTGACGACAGTTCTCGGACACAAAATTTCTAAGTCGAGACTTGAGGTTGATAGAGCTAAAGTCGAAGTAATAGCTAAACTCCCTCATCCGACTACTGTCAAAGGTGTCCGTAGTTTCCTTGGGCACGCCGGTTTTTACCGACGATTCATTCAGGACTTCTCAAAAATTGCCCGTCCTATGACTCATTTTCTTGAAAAGGAAACTCCATTTTTCTTTTCTGAAGAGTGTATCGAATCCTTTAATACACTCAAAAGAAAATTGACTGAGGCTCCGATCTTAATTGCTCCCGATTGGGACTTGCCCTTTGAACTGATGTGCGATGCTAGCGACTTCGCAATTGGGGCAGTCCTCGGGCAAAGAAAAAACAAGCATTTTCAACCTATACACTATGCTAGCAAGACTATGAACGAGGCTCAAACTCACTACACTACTACAGAAAAGGAATTACTTGCTGTAGTGTATGTGTTAGCCTTAAAATATGTCGGCTAATACAGAATTACACTAGTATACATTAGCCGGACACGCAGGGACTAGAAATGTCAAGTGTAGAACCTTTGAGAAATTTCGGTCATATCTTGTGTTAGCCTCAAAATATTGAGTCGAACAATGGAAGTTCGTTCATAATTATATTAGGTCTCGGTTACTAAATTAATATACTCATGCGGTTGGATCTATTGCTCAAAAGATTTTGATATTTGGAAGGTTCGAGACAAAAAAAGGAGCTGGAGAATCTTCGCCGCCGATCATCCTGTCGAACTTGAAAATTCCTCCTCAAGACAAACTCCAGAGACAAAGAAATCAATATGAAGCATTTCCTCTCGAAAATCTTGGTTCTATTTCTACTTCAGATCAAAGTACCCCATGGTTTGCACGATTTTGCAAACCTACCTGCGGGAAAATTCGTTACTCAAGGGAATTGACATCCTAACAAAAAAAATAATTTATTAAAAAAGGATGTCAAACATTATTTCTGGGTGATCCCTTCCTGTTTAAGTTCTGTGCTGATCAGTGATAAGACGTTGTGGTTTTTTTCTGGGCAAGAGGCTTTAGGACTTTCTCATAAGCTTGCCAGGGACTACTGGGGGCACACTATGGTACCAAATTACACACGAGGAAAAATCTTCGATTATGGATTCTATTGGCCCACCATCTACAAGAGATGCCCATGATTTGTCACCCGTTGTGACATTGTCAACTGTCAAGAAAATAATTACGCCACGTGATGAGATGCCACAAAAACTCCATCCAAGTTTGTGAATCTTTGACATCTGGGGCATTGATTTTTATGGGCATTACCTATTCAAGAGGGGAACAAGTAATACCTCGTGCTGTTGACTACTTGTCAAAATGGTTTGAAGCAAAAGCGCTCACCTCAATGATGCCGAGTTGTTTGCAAATTTTTAAAAGCCTTTTTTATCGATTTGGTACCCCCGAGCTTCATAAGTGATCGCGGAACTCACTTTTGCAATGACCAATTTTACAAAGGTCCATGCCTTAAGTATGGAGTACTCACCGTCTCTCCATCGGTATCACCACAAACAAGGGGGCAAGTTGAGTGTCAAAACGTTGGTTTTAAAGGTATTCTTGAGAGAACGTGAGTGGGGAGCAATCGTGCCTCCCTGGTCTGTCCAAAACTAGATGTGCTCTATGGCTTTCCGCACAGCTTACAAAACACCCTTTCGGGTGTATCCATATAAGTTAGTGTACGGGGATAGAGCATGTCATCTATCCCGATCGAGGTTAGAGCACAAAGCCTAATGGGCCCTCAAGCTTACAATTTTGGATGTTCAAACTGCGGGTGATCCAGAAAGTTCACTGAATGAACTAAACTTGAACTTCGTGATAAGCCTACGAAAAAATCTTTAATCTATAAAGAGAAAACCAAGAGGATCCATGATGCTAAGATTAAAAACCGCGTTTTCAACGTTGGTGATCGTGTTCTCCTCTTCAACTCTAGACTGAAGATTTTCTCGGGCAAATTAAAATCCCGCTGGTCCGGACCATTAACTGTAACCCAAGTTTTTCCATATGGCACTGTCGAGTTATCTCAAAACTCCGGGCCAAATTTCAAAGTGAATGGTCATCGTATAAAACACTACTTTGGAGGGGACATACCAACCGAGGTTGTCCCGGATCTCCAGACGTTCCCCATGGACCAATAAATTCGGGGGACGGGTCAAGCATAGCGACCTTAAACAAGTGCTTCGTGGGAGGCACCCCATGCTTATCAGTAGTAATAAATAAGTATTTTTGTGTGAGAAGGCTTACATTTTCCATTACCCGTGTTTTGTCTATGTTTTGTGTGCTTTGTGTTGTATGTCCAGGATTTCCCGGATTGTGAAGACTCTCGTGCTCGCAGTATCCACATGAGTTTCACATCCTCAGCTTCATTTTGGGAATCCAGTATCCAAATCTAATCGACTAACGTTTTATCTTTTGGCACACTTCATAAACGGCCTTAGATTTGCGTAGGAACCCCCTTTGAAACATCGAGGACGATGTTTAGTTCTAGTATGGGGGGGATCTTCGATTTGATGTTGGATCTTCGATTTGATGTTTGCCTACGGCCGTTGTTATCACGTAATCCCGTTTTTACCACCAAATTTTTGCAAAAAAAAAATTGAAAAATTTCAAAAATTTTCAAAAATAAAATAAGTGTTTTGTCACAGTTTTGACTTTCCTAATGGGTAGAATGAGAATAATTTTTGACTCGATCAGGCGTGTTGAGCCCTAGCTAGTTCCTCAACTTACCGCTTGTAGGCTAAGCTTTCACGAATTCGATTGCTTCGAATTTTAATAAGGTGAAGAACAAGAAGTGATAGAGTTAAATATAAGTTTATGTGCTGAGCAAGATTCTTCTAAAACTTATATGAGTAACTTGTGGCTTTTTCTCCCATTAGCTTCTAATCCACCTAATCATACGTGCTCAATTCAATTCAACTAAGTCAATCAATGTTTTTAGAAAAAGCTTCAAATTTGTAACTTGATTCTTTAAAGCGAGATTTTTCTGTTCTTAAAAGCAAAAATCACGAATAAATGAAATTTATGCATGAAGCATACATTTGATTATATGGAACAAGTAAAAGATGTGTCGTGATATCCCACTCCGCTAACCACGAGGTGGGGGTTCAAACTAAGACATCTTTGCTTCTAGGGATTTGGTGTGTTGTGATATCTCACCAGGAAGCGAGGTCTAGGTGAGGGTTCAAACTAAGACACCTATCCTTAGCCATATTAGGAAGAAGGTGTTGATGTGATTTCCCACTACGCTAGCAACGGGGTGGGTTTTCAAACTAAGAACACCGGTCGTTGGTTGTGATATCCTACTAGGGAGCGAGGCCTAGGTAGGTGTTCAAACTAAGCAACGCATTCCTAGCTTTAAGAACTTATGATTATAATGATGAAGATGTTGCAAAAAGTTCTACAGTTAAAATCTCGTTCTTTAAAATCAAGTTACAAGGTCCTAATAAGTTGTTGCTTTGAGTCATGATTCATCTTGAATCACGACTATGGAAATAAGTTGATCTATGGTTGAGTTGAAATGAGTACACACATTTAAATCATATATTCATGTTGGGAGTTAAAAGTTCACAAGTCATAAGTATGAGTGCTTAGCATTTAGACTTATATTGACAAATGATCTTGTTTAATTGCTTGGTTTGGAACTAGTGAAAAATCGGGGACGATGAATTTATCCGTCAGGACATCCGTAGATTATTCTATGGGCGTTTCTCATTCTATGATCCCAATGTTGATATAATAAAGGAAGTCAAACAGGAAGTCGAGAAAAGGAAAATCCAAAAATATTAGGGATAGTTAGTGTATAGATAAAAAATGGTGAAAACGGGACTTGTCGAAGCTTTTGATTCTTTAGTTCCCCTCGACGAACACTTAGCTACTTTTCGAGGTCATTAGTCGAGGGGGATTAAGATTCTTAGTTTTCGTAAATGTTTACTTCATAACATTGGCGTGAAGGACAAACGGCAATACCTCAGTATGGGGGATTTTGGATGTGCTTAATACAGCATACCATTTTTTGCAATGAAAAAACGGACTTAAAAGACCAAAAACAGACAAAAACTGCCAAAGAAATGTTTGTTTTGCATTTGTATTTTGCAGGAAACGGATATCACACAAAAGGACGAAAAACAAAGTCAAAACGGCAAACCAAACATGGAATGGAAAAGACTGTGAAAGACAAAGCCAAATCGAAGCCGAAAAGGCAATGAATTCAAAAAAGTCCAACATAAAAGACTCAACTGTCCAAATCAAAGTCACATACCGAACATGGTCAAGTCAAAAGAAAGTCAAAGAAGAAAAAAATATAACTATAGGGACTGAAATTGCCAATTCCCTAAGTTATATTTACACAAGAAAAAGAAAAGAAGGGTAAAATTCTGCCAATTTGGCAAAGTTAAACCACAAGGGGCAAAACTGCCAATGGGCAAAGACTTGTACACCCAAAGGACTAGTGGTGCAAAGGGTTATATAACCCTTGGGGGGTTATATTGCCAAATCCCCAAACCCTTTAATAAACACACAAGGACGTGTGATGCAATTCCATTTATAACCCTTGGGGACTTAAACTGCCAAGTCCCCAAACCTTTAACACCACAAGGACCAACCTTGCAACATTCCTTATAACTACGAGGGGCCAACCTTGCCAATTACCCCAAACCCGTCCCTGTCACTTTCTTTTATAACTCTTTTTCCCGCCCTTTTCAAACCCCAAACCAAGTCACGGGATTTCTTCCTCTCTTTTACCCTGGGGATAAAACTACAAGGGTTAAATTTGCAATTCAAGGAAAGTGTAACTTGAGGGGGCTTTCCTGCCAAACCCTTAAAATTACAATACACAAGGACCACCCATGTAATTACCCTATACAAGTTGAGGGGGGCATTTCTGCCAAACCCTCATACTTGTACCACCACAAGGACGTTTTGTGCAATAAACACACACACCCTCAGGGACTAATATGGCCAACTCTCCCAAAGTTACACACCACATGGACTGAATTTGCAATAGAAAGATATGAGTTGAGGGACCAAAGTTGCCTAAACCCAAAACCTTTCCCCTGTTAACCTTATAACACTTTTTCCCGCCCTTTTCAAACCCCAACCAAGTCACGGGCTAATCTTCATTGTTTTACCCTGCAACCCAAATTAAACCTTGGATATAAGCATATTCCCCCTCCTCCACTAAACCCCTAATCCCATGTGGCAATCCCACACTTCTCAATGACCAACCCAACGGCCAAGATGAATTTGAAGATTTTGAAGGGCTAAGATCAAGGACTCGTTTCTCCCCTCTCATAACAAGCACAACAAACACAGAAGTTAGCCTATAAAGGAGCTGAAAACAGAAGACCCAAGTACCTAGTTTTTTAAGTAATTTTTCATAGTTTTCAAAGTTATTGTATTTTTCAAAGTTCATGTAATTTAAATTCTGTTAAAAACCCTTGTATTATGTTTTAAAAAGTTTAATGAAAAGTTATTTAAGTTTATTTAAATTCTGTCTTATTAAAAGCTCTTATGAATAAATTCTGTCAAAGCAAATGAAGAAGGCCTAAACCTGGAAAAGGCCTTGGGTTTAAGCATTCAGAACCACTAAGACTAGGGGTTTTAGGATTAGGCTTTAGTTCCTTGGCATTTGGACTTTGGTAAGCTTTTAAACCTCTTGTTACTGTTACATAGCTTAATAGCTTATTCATGTGATTATTAGTGCTTAAATCCTATTAACTTTTGCTTATTTGTCTTTTAAATAATTAGTTATTAATCTGTTTTCATCTTGTTTTAAATTTTCATTTTAAAATCTAGCTTAAAATAGAAAATTAGATATTTAAGGGGGTGTTTGGGTTAAAAGTGAAAACGGGTCAAAAACAGTTTTTGGTATGGGTTGGGGTCACAAGATAGTTTTAGATTAAGTATTTAAGCTTGTTTAAGGTTGTTTTTAAAAGCTTTTAAGTTTTAAAATTGTTTTTCAAAAGTTTTCTAAGTCATCTTCAAAACTGTGGATTTTAAAAAAAGGCTACAAGTGCTTATTTGGTTAAGCACTTGAGATCTTAAGCTTTAGTTCAAAAAAGGTGTCATTTGTGTGTTCAAAACAGGCTGCCAAAGCCCCTTTGGTCATTTGACCTGTTAAGTCAAACCTAAAAAAAAGGGCCCTTTTTCAAGAGTGAAAATCAGCAAGTTTAAATGAATTTTAGAAGCTAAAAATTGGTGCATAAGTTCTCTTCTTGGAACACTTAAGCTGTTTTAACTTATCTTTTAGTTTTGAGCTTATTTGACAGCTTAAAAAAGGCTGTCAAATAAGCCCTTGTGTTAGCACTAAGTCTCCCCTGGTGCAAAGGGGTGACTTTAAGCCCTTGCATTTTAGCTTTTTAGTGTGCTTAAGTCTAATCTTTTGGCTTATTTGGAGAGCCCATAAGCTCTTTATTAAGCCCCTTCAATTTCAGCCCTTAGAAAGCTTTTTAGATAGCTTATTTTTAAGCTAGAAGTTGCCTTTTGACTGTTTTGCTTAGGCTTAGTTTAGAGACTGCTTATTTTTCTCTTTGGCTTATTCAGCTTATTTCATAAGCCCATTTGTACTCCTAGTAGCTTTTTAGGATAGAGTGTTAAGATATTTGCTTATTTCTCATTTTCCTAGCTTATTTGTCCCAAGTGTCCCAAAGACTTAGCCTTTTTTAGCTTTAAGCTCATATTAAGCATTCTGTCATTTTAAAAGCTTATTAACAGCTTATTTATAGCTTTTCATAAAAACTTGTAGTTGAGAAAGTTGTTAAGCCCCACATTTGTGTTCCTAACAGCTTATTTGGTTTGAGTAATAAGATGTGTTTGCTTATTTTCCTTTTTCATTGGCTTAATTTGTGTAAACAGCCCAAGTCTTAAGCATTTTTAGCCTTTTTAGCTTAGTTTAAGTTTCTGTCAAAGATAAGCCCTCTTTAAGCTTATTTAGTTTTAGCATTTAGGCTTTTAGTACTTATCTAGTTTAGGTTAAGCCCCCCCCCCCCTTTTTTTGCTTTTTAGTCCTAGCTTAGCTTAAATGACCACAATGTCCAAAAAGATTTAGTTAGCTTTTAAGCCTTTAAGCTCTTTTAGCTTCTGTCACCTTATAAGCTGTTTATAAGCTTATTTATAAGCTTTCAAAAAAGTTGTTATTTTGAAAGTTTTATAAGCACATCATCTGACAACTTTTGTTCACAAAGTTTTTCCAAAAAAAAAGGGAAGACAAGGGGTGACCCGGGTGAGCAAGACTCGAACCCGGGTCTCAACCCTCGATACATCCCCTTTATACACACACTACATACCGCTGCGCCCTTGGGACTTTTCTGTTAGTGTCCCAAGGGCCTTGGTATTTAAGGACGTTTTTGGCTATTAAGCCTATAAGCTGTTACAGCTTATTTGAGGGCTTATTTATAAGCAAACTTTTTGTTTCTTATTTTTCGTAGGATGGTTATAAGGTAAAGTATTTTTAGTAAAATTTTCAGAATTTTTCAAAGTCGTTTAGCATTTTTTATAATTTAATTTCGTTAAAAGTTTAAAAAATTCATAAAAAATACAAAAATTATCAAAAAAATATTTTTCTTTTTTAGAAAATTTTATTTAGTCATATAGTTTGTAGGAAAAATATAAAAATTTTCGTAGGGTCATTTTTGTAACTTTTTGCTTTTTAAAGAACGGGTCCGGGTGCGGATTTTGTCTTGACTCGTTTTTGGGTCAAACGACCTCCGTTTTCAGTCTAGTCTTTTTCATTCTTCGTTATTTGACTCCTAGAGTAGTTTAGAAGTGAAAATTTCTCCATAGGGTTAATTTTGAAGATTTTAGCTTTTTGCCCCTTTGTTCGTGATTCGTGCTCTCGTTTTTTAGCTTAATTTCATAATTTTTAGGTTTTTCTTAAACGTTTTTGTTTATTATTGTTTAATTTAACTTCCTGCTCTCTCAAATCATTTTTCTCATTCAAACTCCAATCTTCCGACTGTATCGATTCTCCAGTCCAGCCTCGTTGGGGATAAACGACCCGGGAACATTCTATACTACTGCTCCTGGTTTCATTGATTGTGTTTTAGATTACACTTACTATATATATTTTATATTTTATTATATATTATATGTATTTTAAGGTGTAGTTTGGCACCAATCATACCCCTCACAGGTGACCCCTCCAAGAACACCCGGGCAATAATGAATGTGTACCCCTCGCAGGTGTCCCCTCCAAGAACACCTGGGCAATAATGACTGTGTACCCCTCACAAGTGTCCCTTCCAAGAACACCCGGGCATTTACTTGTAGTTATCAGTTCAATCCGCTTAAGCTAATTCGTAATCATTTCAAAAGTAAAGTATTTACTTGAGACAAAAAATAAAGTCAAATAATGTATCCCATAGCGAGCTATGTAAATGAGTATGCAAACTAATTTTTAATCAACCATGTAAACGCATTTGCAAACAAGCATGTTCTCACCCCAAAAATATAAGTAAAACAAGTAAAACATGGGGATATAAACTCACCTTGAGTCAACCGATGAATAGGATGATAATCGCCGAACGAAATACGAGCACGAAATTCTAACCGTGACCTAAATAAATAATGACGTGTCTAAATGCAAAAATAAAAGTAAAATAATGCATATGCCCGTTTTAGAAAGTTAATACCATAATGTCTCAAAGCCCTAAATCTTCATTTTCTTTGATTAACTTTATATATTAAGTTACATGTCATTAACCCAAAGTGCAAGGGCTATAATTATTAGATATCAAAACATCAAGGGCCGTTAGTAAAAATGATTTTGAAATAACAACACTTCACGTATTGCATGAGTACGGACATTGACTTATGTACTCTTTTTTTTATTTTCTCCTATGTTTCTTCTTAACAACACTAACTGGGAAATATACATTTTATTGATAAACCACTTTTGTGCCATTTTGTATTACAACAAAACCAGAAGAAGATGAGTATGATTTAAAGGATGCTATGAAATGATGCCGTGAATATCATGCTCATTTTCAAACGCTAGCGGCATGCATACAACATCTAGTTTTCTTTTTGATTCAACTACAATAAAACGAACCATCATAAACTCTAACTTCATGTCAACGTACCAAACGAACTAGAAACAGTTAATACCTCACGGGCGATGTACGAACGAAGGAGGATCTGGACGTTATCGCCGTGGGATGTACGAACTCGCCGGAGCAATGGTGCTCTCGCCTGGAAACCGTGCAACTTGCCGGAAAAACGTACAAATAAAACCTTTAGCCTGCGTTCTACCTTCCTTGTTGACAAAAGTTAACATTAGCTTATTGTTGCTTCCTCCCCTGTTTTCATCTTTTTGAACCGTTCATATCTCGCTAGAAACCTCAACTCGAAGGAGAAAGAATATGGCAATCTCCTTCTCGGAAACAACCCGACTAAAACAAAAGAACGAAAATGAAAGCTTTAGGAACCGCTAGAAATTGGGTTTGGGTTTGCGTTGAGTGGTGCAGTTGAGTGGTATGACAAAGTGTGTGTTTATTTATAGTAACTTGCTTGGTCAAAAACTGTCGCTGGAAAACGAGCTCATCACGAACAAAAGAAAGGGACAAAACGTAAATAGAACATAACGATGATGACTGGAAAATAATAGAAGAAAGAAAATGTGTTGTTATGGGAACCAAGTAGTAGTACTGAGTCAAGAACACAGACATGAACGTAGTCAACTTGAGTAGTATGTTTGATATTGGTTTAAGATTCGAGCAACCAACAACCTAGGCTATGACTCGGCTAACATTCTTAAACGCGTACCAAAGTCGGTGAGGCGCAACGCTCTAACCACGACTCGAACGTTACCACACGAACCAGCTAAAACTAATACGAACACGCACCACCCTACTTGACCATCAACTCTGCCCGAAACCTGAGGGTGATATCCCATGTTACCATTGCATGCATGGAGAAGAAATCTTATGTTCAGGAAGTTTGTGTTGTTATGTTTCTCTTGTGGTGTCGAACAGAAAGCAAAGGAACAATAAAAAGCAAGTGTAAGTGTGTAAGAAGTGTTAACTTATGGCTCTTATTATAGCCCAAGTCTTGAAAGAAAACCACTTAAATCAAACCATGGAATGGTAATAAGGGTGCACGGTTTTGGACTAGTTTAGGGTACGGGTTTTAGGTTTAAATAATGCTAGGGTGTAAGTAAAAGCAAGGTGTGTTGTAAGAAGGCATGGACTTGTAAGAATGAGATGTGATTTGAGCTTCAAGCATGTACATTTGGTCTACTCTTTCTCCTTGAGATCGGCTGAATAAGATGCATGCCAAGGGGACATGATTTGACTTGGTTAACTCATGGATAAAGCTTATGAAAATCCCTTGGTTTATAGTTAATATTATTTAAGTGTGAGTGGGATTAATAGAATTTAATTTGGAATATGTTTGTGTGTAGTGAACACGGCCACAAGACTAAAATGGGTAAACATGATTAAATTTTTGGGGTATTTATGGGGTATCACGGGTAAGCTTTGTCCGTAAAATAAAACTTTAACTGGAATATTCGTGTTTTTAAATAAACGCTTTTGAATAAAATGTTAAATAATTTATTAAATATTTTTATTTAATAAAAAGTGATAATTAAATATAATTTAATTATTTTTCGTGTCGGTATGCGCTGTGTGCAGTTTTTAAAACCTTGCGATGATATTTTAGTCATCTTCTGCTTGTTTTCGGGTCTCGAGCAAAACTAAAAAGTTGTCCGGAATGTCGATTCATGATAAACGCTAGTATACCCCAAAATTAACAACTCACTTTGACGAGTCGTTTTTGATAGTCAATCTAGGAATAAAATTCATCTCCTCGTTTTCAAGTCAAATAAATTTGAAAATAAATTTGTAGATGAGGTGTTTAATAATAAATATGATTTATTATGTAAATACGTTCCGAAAATTTTGCCGGTTACGCGTTAACTGTTTTTATGAGACAATAAAAGGTTAAAAGTCAAAAAGTCAAGTCAAACCTGAAAAGTCAAAGTTTAAAATAGTCATTTAAAATTTCAAAAATTGCCGGATGTTACAGTACCTACCCC
Source organism: Tanacetum coccineum (assembly GCA_026074375.1). NCBI lineage: Eukaryota > Viridiplantae > Streptophyta > Magnoliopsida > Asterales > Asteraceae > Tanacetum > Tanacetum coccineum. Next base: position 15,847 of record BQNB010038990.1, on the reverse strand, counting down.
TTAAAGAAATCTCGTCCCGAGATTTAATTTTTGTGTTAACCGATTGTGTGACCAGGAAAAGATTTAAGATTTAATAAGCTAGTTCTAAACAAAACGATGATAACTTTATTCAGCAAAATTTTGATGTTTCGACAATTCTCAATATACTAAAATTTTTGGCTAAGTTTGACCAGGATATTTAATTCATTAACATAGGTATCTCAAAATATATCATTACAAATCTTATGACTGGTATAACCACGGTATGGGAAAGGTCTCATTATAGTGAAAAGCTCAAAATTCACGGTTCCATCTAACAGAAGTTGTGGAGATTCAGATGATCGACGATCCACGGGGGGATTTGCTATATGTCTTGGTTCAAACCGTATATCCTGGACCGCTCATAAATAATGTACGATTTCACGTTCCTCTACAGAAGTTGAATACATAGCCCTTGCTGACACCGTTGCTGAGCTTACATGGCTTCAAGCTCTTCTTCATGAGTTTGGTATCCGTTCATCTTCAACTCCTATACTATGGTGTGACAATCTTAGTGCAACATACTTGTCAGCTAACCTTATCTTTCGTGCGCGTACAAAACACATGGAAATAGACTATCACTTTGTTCAGGAAAAGGTTGCTCAAGGAGATCTTCGAGTTCAACATATATTTACACATGATCAAATTGCAGATATCTTTACAAAGCCATTACCAACTCCTCGATTCCTCTTTCTAAGATCCAAGTTGCAGGTTGTTGTCCGTCTTTAGCTTGCGGGACGTGTTAGAACAAACTAGATGAGCCGGCCCAATTGTATAGATGGGCCGTACCCATTAGGTTATGATAGGTTGCTTAGTTTGTAAGCTATAGTATTAGTATAAATACATATACAATCCAATATACAAAGCACAACTACAATTACAATAATATATATCCTTTGAGGTTTTATAATCTAAAACCGGATAGGTTGTTGCTGCAGCCTTTGGGAACTCAAACTCTTAAGATACATGATGTCACGTATATGTTATGGACTAAATGAGGATGAAACTAGTTCCATTGTGCCACATGTACTCGTCCCAGTAGATAGTATAGCCATTTTCATTATAGTTGATTAGTCTACAAAAGGAGCATAGATTCAGTTTAATCACTTAACTAAATTTAATGTTTAAGAAGATTTCTATTTCTACTTGTACTATAAAAAGAACCCCAAAAATAACTGTAGATTGCTAAGAAAATAACACGTAGTCTCAAACAGTTAGTCACTGTTTTTCCACTTTACCTATATCACATTTTTCCTCAACATTCTAAACACAGTTTCTTATTGGGAAAATTACTGCAGAGGACCATTTTGAATTGGTTTCTCTTGCAGAGGACCGAAAAATCTCATTTTTCCATTTTGACCAAAGATTTCGCTCCATAGGTGGAGCGAAATATGAATTTTGAAGCGAAATACACGTGTCACCGTCTCAGCATGCATCGATTACATGAAATTTTAAACGGGCCATAGCAATAAATGATTTCTCTCCATACTTGGAGCGAAATTAATTTTTTAATATAAATAGTTTCTAGTAGGATCGATACTCGTGCTATATTTATTTTAGAGGAGAAGATATCGCTCCATAGGTGGAGCGAAATCCCCTATGTAGAGAAATTAGGGTGTAATGTTTTTTTAGGGTTAGGGTTTGGTTTGGCATTTTAGGAATTAGGTTTAGTTTTAGAGAATGAAAAAATGATTACGTGCATGTTCGTCGATGTTTTAGCATCTGTATATGTTTTATATATTTATTTTTTATATGTGATGTATGTTCTCTTTAGTGAGCTTTACGTAATGAACACAAATTTGTTGGTAATGTAGTTAAGATGAATAAGATATTATGTATCAAAGTGTGTCACTTGTTCGTATTTTTAAGTTTTGATATTTTAGAGTTTTTGTTCGGTAAATGTATATAATTTATGAATTTGTATTGAAAACATAAAACTAACATTACCCATTAAAATGACTACTACATAGGAAACACCCCATGTACAAGAGTACATGACCAACCTTATTTCGACGATACGATAACATTAAAACTTAAAAAAAAAAAAAAAAACGACAAACACGTTAGGGTGGAGGGTTTTAAGCAATAACGCTTTTACATTTCTTGTAGTGTCTTGATCAATTAACGCTTTTCTTCATCTCCCTCAGCAACTCTCTCTGACGCGTTCAAGTATGTTACCTTATTTCAATGTCTGCCCCTGTCAATGCGACCCTATACGTAGCGACCATAACACGATAGTTGGTGATTTGGTAAATGATACAAGCATGTTAATTTCAGCCCTACGGTTTGTAAATCTATTAGCAAAGCGATGCATCAAGCTTAAAATTTGTTCCTCCAGACAAGCCTCCTCAACATGAGCTTCTTGTAATGCCAAAAGGACAGTTAATCTAAACATCATTGGATAATAGCCCTGTAAAAATAAGAAAATACAATTAACAATGTGTTTGAATGATATATTTGTTTAAACTGAGAGGCTGAGAGGCCTTAAGTTAGGTATATATATAGCATGTTTGAAACTAAGATTTGCATCCATTATTAATTTATCATTTCAGAAACAGTAAATGAATTGTCAAATCATGTCATAAATCGCGTTAAATTTTAAGCGATAAACAACCTTGTCATTGAGTAGTCTTGTCTGGTGCAGTATAAAGTAAATGAATTGTCAAATCATGTCATAAATCGCGTTAAATTTTAAGCGATAAACAACCTTGTCATTGAGTAGTCTTGTCTGGTGCAATATAAAAGTAAATGAATTGTCAAATCATGTCATAAATCGCGTTAAATTTTAAGCGATAAACAACACTGTCGTTGAGTAGTCTTGTCTGCTGCAGTAAAAAGTAAATGAATTGTCAAATCATGTCATAAATCGCGTTAAATTTTAAGCGATAAACAACACTGTCGTTGAGTAGTCTTGTCTGCTGCAGTAAAAAGTAAATGAATAGGGATTGAGAAGTCTATTTAGTATAGTTATTCAATAAAGTAAATGCAGCCACACATTGAATGCTTTAAATTATTGAATAAGACTAGGGTTTCATGTATAAATACAATTAATACGTGAGTGAGTGGGTCACACTATATATACCACATTTTAGAAGTTGTTCAACTTCAACAGCTAATAAACATTTAATCCTTATTTTATTTTTAAAAAAATGGCATTCAAGGTCCTACTACACCATTATGGAAGATTCACTTCTCCACCTGGAAGAAAATTTGTTGATGGGATTGTAGCTACCGTAGATCCAGTAGAGTTAAGCAACTTTTCAAGCAATCAAATGAAAGCAATCTTAACCAAATGTTTGGGATACGACGAAAACTCCGCAACCTTTCTTTATATTAAGAAAAGTAATCGTAGTTTGGATTCAGGTCTTGTACTATTGGATGATGCTATACAAGACATCGATAGTATAGTAAGCTATACTCAAACTTATCAAAAGTTACTACATGTGTATGTTTCTCGGGTGGAGTTATCCCCACTTGTTGTGGCCGACCAACTTGAAGATGGTGGTAAACGAAAGAAAAAAACAGATAAACCTTCATGTTCAAAGAAGTTATTTGACTAGAGTAACAGTCTTTTATGAATTAGTTGCCATGTTATGATTTCCGTTTTACATTATTCAAGGGATGTTTGCACCATCCACTATTTGTGTTTGTTTTAATTTTTTTTTGTTTTCAAAAAGGTGTCATTCAAACCACGATTGGCTATTCACTGACATTGAATAATACTACTCAATGAAAAATAATACCACTCAATGAAAATGTCATATATCGCTTACCCCTTATTTGATCTCTTTGTAATTCTTTTTCTAGCTTCTTGCTAGTTGGTTTTATAATAGTTGCCGTTTTAAAAAAAATTGTATTTATACATGAAACCCTAGTCTTATTCAATAATTTAAAGCATTCAATGTACGCGATTTATGACATAATTTGACAATTCATTTACTTTTTACTGTAGCAGATAAGACTACTCAACGACAGTGTTGTTTATCGCTTAAAATTTAACGCGATTTATGACATGATTTGACAATTCATTTACTTTATACTGCACCAAGACAAGGACTAAATCATTGATTATGTGTTGTTTTTTCGCCTTTAAAATTTTAACGCCGGGATTTATGACATGATTTGCAATTCATTTACTTTTTACATGTAGCTGACATGACTACTCAAACGACAGTGTTGTTTATTTATTTTTTATGTTTTCAATACAAATTCATAAGATTTATACATTTACAGGGAATAAAAAATCTAAATTATCAAAACTTAAAATTACGAACAAGTCAATATTACCTACATTTACCAAACAAATTATTCATCTTTATGTTTTCAATACAAATTCATAAATTTAATTATATTAATTTACAGAACAAAAAAACTCTAAATATCAAAAACTTAATAAATTACGAACATGTGGACAAACTTTGATACATAAAATATCTTATTCATCTTAATACTTTTTCCAACAAATTTTATGGTTCATTACTAAAGCTCACTAAGAGAACTAATCAATTTTAAAAAATAAATATATTATAACATATTACAGCATGCTAAAACATCGACGAACATGCACGTAATCATTTTTTCATTCTCTAAAACTAAACCTAATTCCTAAAATGCCAAACCAAACCCTAACCCTAAAAAAACATTACATCCTAATTTCTCTACATAGGGGATTTCGCTCCACCTATAGAGTGATATCTTCTCCTCAAAAATAAATATAGCACGAGTATCGATCCCACTAGAAACTATTTATATTAAAAAATTAATTTCGCTCCAAGTATGGAGCGAAATCATTTATTGCTATGGCCCGTTTAGATTTCATGTAATCGAGGCATACTGAGACGATGACACGTGTATTTCGCTCCAAAAACCATATTTCGTTTCACCTTTGGAGCGAAATCTTTGGTCAAAATGAAAAAATGGGATTTTTCAGTCCTCTGCGAAAGAAACAAATTCAAAATAGTCCTCTGCAGTAATTTTCCCTTTCTTATTTACTCAACTTTTTTCGTTCTTTTTCTCCTTCTACATCTACATACACAGTCAATTATTTATTTTCTACATTTTCTCTCATTCATGCCTTAGTGAATAGTTTCTTATTTTTTTTATATTAAATTTTCTCTTTTTTTTATTACTCCATATTGACCTAATGTTGTTGTGTTAATGATGATATTAATTTTCTTTTCATGTATGGTAAGTGTGTGGAACTGTTGATGGTGGCGTTCATGTGGTAACAAACAATGATTTAGTTAAGTGACCTCAACACTTATTTTATACGAGTAGAAGATGGTGTAGCGGACTAGCGGTGGAAGAAACTAAAGACGCCTCAAATGGTTAGTTTTGCTTTCCTTGCCTATTTATTAGTTTGTGGGCTTCATTCCTAGCTATTTCGTTATGTTATTCTTCAGAACGATGATGATGAGTGGTTTGTGGTTAGGGACACTCCGTGAGTAGATCATGGTGTTGGTTAAGTATATGTTGAAGGTGGGGGTGATGAAGTGGAAGCAGATGACACGATGGAGTGTTTTCCAACTCTTCGAGATCTACTACAAATATGAAGAAAAAAAATCGTCGTAGTCCTGAAGGAAAAGCTTTAAAGAAGAGCTTTAGTTTCAAGTGCGATGATCAAAGTATAAAGATAGCTGAATTCTTTTTTAATCAAGAAAGAGTGATGGGTTTTGTCGTGGCCTGTTTAGAAAACAAGCTTTTTTGATGAACCGGTTACTAAAATAAAATATGTTCTTTTATCAATATTTAAATAATTTAAATTTTGATATATGTTTTTGTAGGTTAGAAAGCCAAGAGAGATCATGTAATGGGTGAGAACAGAAAAAATGAAACAAAAGCTGATGTTTTTAAGGCCCGTTTGGTTTGTAGATGGGTTTAGAATTAGTATTTAGATTTAGATTTGAATTTGAATTTGACTTTAGCTTTTTGAATATGATGAATTAAAATATTATTTATTAGTTAAATATATAAAAAATAAAAAATTATAGTTTATCATGTAAAAGAAAAAGAAATAAATGATATGTGGTTAGAAAGGACATGTGCCCCACAAAAATAGGTGACAATCACATTTTTTTCAAAAACCCACCACTAGACTTGGAATGCCATACGGTAGATTTAGGGAGTGAGTCCAAATTTTAGACCCCACAAGTCAATTCTACCATCATCCTATATCCCTGTCCCTAACCCCACCAACCAAACGGGCCTTAAGTATCTTCATATTATTATAGCAGCCATCTAGGCAAGAGCACCTTTCAAAGTTTCATTGTGTTTGCAATTTCTAAAGTTCATTGACAAAATTAGAGTCTTTCTATAATCTCAACATGTGGGGCGTCTAATTTGTGTTTCAAAATATCAGTACTTTAAATAATCGAAGTTAGGATGACAGATTATTATATATAATGGTAAATATGATCTTAAAAATGTATAAATGTGGAGGCGTGGAGCTATTGTTTTTAGAGTAGATATGAAGATGAAAGTTTGTTGACAAATATAGCAAACTTGATACGGTATCAAATAATTCATATTTTAATCACACGAAATAGATATCGACGCTTGTATGCTAAATATCTTATTTTGAATAATTTTAATATGTTATTTATTACTACATGTAAATATTACTAAAAGTTAAGCAAGTTGTTTCACTTATGTTATGGTTGAAAAAAGTATTGTAAATAGAGATGGTAACCGGTAAAAATGATAGAGTTGGTGGTATGTCATGAATGGTAACGTCTAATTTTTATTTGTGATATGATAGCATTTGACAACTCTTAAGATTTGTTCAAAGAGGTATGGCCTTAAAGCATAGCTAAAAGACACGGATATATGGAGTAAAGTAATGTGAAGACTTTTATTTCCTAGAAGTCTTTTAGTTTTTTTATTTTACAAAGGTCTTTTAATTACTTCACTTTCGTCAACGTTAAATCTCTCTTTTGATCGCTCCTCATTTTCACCAAACTATACTCAAAGAGAGTAACTAAGCATAAAATACATTAATATATGTAAATTAAATTAATATGTTATATATTACTCGTAGTTGTATCACGTGAATGGGTATAGTTCGGTATAGTTCGTTCGAAATGCTATGTTTTTATCATTGTTCTATATATTGATAAGCTTCTTTTCGTCGCCAGACTCGGGGGTTCTGAAGCTCAGCAGCTTGAGCAGCTTACGAATCTTCTTGATTCGGTTTCTCTTTCGAACATGGACGATAGGTGCTTTTGGGATTTAAATGGCGAAGGAGTTTTTCAAGTTAAGGATGTGAGATCGGTTCTAGACGAGACTTTCCTCCCCAAGGAGAATATTCCTACACGATGGGTTAAAAGCATCCCGATTAAGGTTAATGTCTTCGTTTGGAAGCTTGTTCAAGATCGTATCCCTACTCGTTTAAATCTGATGAGCAGGAATATCTTCGTCCCCTCCGTGGAATGTCCGGTGTGTAACAATGATTCCGAGTCGTCCTCTCATTTGTTTTTCGGTTGTCAGGTAGCTAAAGAGGTTTTGAAGCTCATTTGTCGTTGGTGGGATCTGGTTCTATACGATTTTGATAATTATGATGGTTGGCTCTTGTGGTTCAAGTCTATCCGGCTCGGCTCTAAGTTAAAAGGCGTGTTAGAAGGCGTGTTCTATGTTTATTGGTGGAGCATTTGGTCCTATAGGAATCAACTTCTTTTTGCGAGCTCCAAACCTCGTAAAAGTTTTATTTTTGATGACATTGTTTTTCGTTCTTTTAATTGGTATGTTGCTAGAGGAAAAAAAACTTTGAGTTGGGTTAGTTGGATTCAACACCCTCACCTCCTTTCTTTGTAATTCTAGCGTCTTGCTAGTTGTTTCTAATAAAGTTGCTGTTCAAAAAAAAAATTGATATTTTTCTAAGTATGTTTGTAATTTATTATGGTAAGTAAATTATGTTTGGAGCTGAACATGCATTATTTATTACTAGCTGGATATTCGCGCATAGCAGCGGTGATAATTTTTTTTCCTAACTCTCCCCGTAATTCTCTACCCGCTAAGTGAATTCGTTTCACAACACTTCGAATGTATACGTGTCCGTTGTATGTGTTTGTTTGGGTTTCCCGTAGCTTTCCCGCAACACCATATTAACATCACCATACTCGCATTTAAATGACTCTCAGAGTCTCTTACCAATTAAACACTCTATTACCAATTAAATACTCTCTTCAAATGAATTAAGGTTAAAGTTGTAAAAAAATTAAATCAAAATATAATAAACCCACTAAAAATGTAAAAATCTAAAATTTAATAAAAATATATCAAAATGGATATTGAATTATAGAGAATAAAATTTAAAAAAATATAGTGAAATTATATCATAAAAAAATTAATAGATAAAAAGATATTTCAATTTAAAAATAAAGGTGATTTTTTAATTAAGAAGTGACACATGTCACATGTATTCCTTTAAAATGAAATAGATGGTCAAGATTGCACCTTTTTATCTTAATTTTTGATGAACCCCACAACTTAAATGTTTTATATAATAGTATAGATATCTGAATATGAACGTTCTCGAACACAAATAAATTCAAAGCTTAGCAAAGTTCATTCAAGAAGAAAAAGTTTTGTGTACTTTATTCTACTTAGATGGTTTTTTTTTCAACAAAAGTGGTTGCTTACTTGCTGCTTGTAACAGTAAAATAAATGTGGTGTTTAACTTTATACTGTTTATCAATAGATGTAGTTGGAATACATAAGTGGTGATATTTAATTCAAATGTGTTTAGAATGTTGAGGAAATATGTAATTATTTATTGGGATAATTTCAATTGCCCCTTTATTTTTAGCTCGAAATACATAAACCTAGAGAAAGACCCGTGACCGTTTATTTCAGTTTGAATGGGAAGGACGACGTGGATAAGTTTACATATATGAATTCTAGGAGGCTACTATTCTTTTTTGTCGATCGAGCCGCTCTCCCTCATTCCACTTGTCCAGCCCACTTCACGAACTTGTACAATCGATGCCACAGAGATAGCCAACTCTATTATCGAAAAAATCAGGAAAGGGGCGACGATTTGGCCCCAAATATCCGGAGGTGTGGAAAGAGCAGCTGTGAGAAGCGGAAAAACCATCAAAAAAATTGTGCTTGAACTTAACGTTATAAAGAATTCGATTGTGACACAATTATTGTATAACTAATCCTCTTAGCTTTTTCTACAGCATAAAAAGCATAAATGTTTTTCGGTGACTCGCATTTACATATTATCAAAAAACTCATATATAAACTCCATGGGCCGTGCTTAGCACGGCATAATCGACTTCCTAGTCATAAATATAAGAGTTAACAAATTACCTATTGTTTGGTTGACCGGTTACATTACATCATACGGTAGAAAAAATAGACATGGTAAAGACAAAAGTTTGTTGCACATACAATGCCATAAACATAAAGGTTTGTTACATTTTCGTGCAATAATCCCTATAAGCTCTGTCTTGCAACCAACTATTAGGATCATGTTTGAAATATAATGCTTATCTTGCAACAAGCGTTTAAATGCTTATGGATTTTGTTTAAACGCTTTTATTCAAAACACTAAAAAAAGGTTAAGGGTCTATGTCATTTTAAAATTTATAATTACAGCTACATTTCATAGGGCTAACGTACCTAATAAAAGGAATACTAAGAGCACTGGGTACAGTCGGCTGATGGCTTCAAGCCATGGGTCAAAAAGTGTTGTCACGTCAGAATACTATGGCACCAAATTTCTTATGGCATCACATTTTGTGGTTCCCTCGTTCGCATCACAAATCGTGGCGTCATGGACAAAAAGTGATGTCATGGGTCCACACATGCCTACTAAATACACAAATACAAAAAAAAAAAAAAAAAAGAGTTGATATATACCAACCCACAAGCTACTAGCCAAGGGATAGTATGGATGGCGCCAAGAAATCTTGGGCTGGTGCCATGACGCTAGGCTACCAGCCCACCGTACCTCTCCCTCTAAATGTCATAGGGCTAACATACCGATAAAAAATTATCAAAAACGCACACCTAACAAGTTTGACCTCAAAGGTCAAAATTGCTCAAACTTTGCACTAACTAGATTTCATTATACTCACTTATTATAAGCATTAATGGCAAATTAATGTTCACGTTATATGCTACTGTAAAACATTAACGTATCGGTAATTATAGTCAACAGTGTATACATACATACATATATAATTGATAACAAATTAGCGAATATGCTAGATTGATTGATTGATAACAAAGTCTAACTGTTTGGTTAAAGCAGCCGCGTTTTTAATCGACGCGGTCAAGCAACCGCGTCACGGTTCAACCGGCTTCCCGTCACCAGATCGGTTCACGATTTAACCGGCCGGGTCAACTCGGGTTTTAAAACACTGGTTTGTATACATGAACTAGACACGAAGGCAGTTTTAAAATATTTTAATTTACAGTTTTAGATATATAACATTTGGTTTCCAGATAACTTGTTTAGATTGGCCGTAGATGTGGAGTTATTCGTGAGCTTTAGTTTCGTAAAAGTTTGAAATAAATATACATATTGCATTTATATATGATTGTACAGAAACTTATGTGAATTTATATAAAGAAAAAAAAGATCAAAATAAACAACAAACTGGAGCATAATGTATTAACAAGTCAGGCTTGTAAAATAACAAGAAGGTATTAACTTTGGCCGACTGACGCTCAAGCTCAACTCTATAATGTTTGGTGAAAAGACGGGTCTGTAAAAGCCCACTCACAATCACATAGACGGCTAATGTATTGTTTAACGTTTAAGAAGGAAATGTGTAATTGTGTGTATAACAACTTTCGTTATAAACATCCGCGTCACTTTTTCAAAGAAATCATCTTTCATAATGTGACAATTCTGTTTACGAAATATACTTGATACTTACTAATTTTTCCAAAACTTGTCGAATAAAGTGATTGTGTATGTACATCACTTTCATTTTGCAATGTCGATATAATACAACCGTTATCATCACTTTCAATGGGCCAAGGTAGTAGACTCATAGACCAACTGATGTCTGATATGTGTTTTAACTTTTGAATCTATAAAACAAACAGTTACCTTGATCCATAAAAGACACATGCAAAGTTCAGAAACTAGCAGAAAGAAGGATACACACACGATGCTTAAATGGCGATGAGAACATGTTCACAAGCATGGGGATAAATACCTCTCACAGGCATACTTCATACTTGCAGGATTAGCTTCCCACGATCTTAACCAATCACAACAGGAAAATTGAAGAAGGTAATGTACTACTTTCACAAAGAAAGAAACTTGGGATGGGGGAAGGGTGTAAACAAATGAAATCCGAAAGGAAATTCTCCTGACCTGACTAGCGAATCTAACAGTCGAGCAAATGTAGCAACATACTAACGGAGACATATACTAATACTACTACCAATCTACTGGAGGACCAGACCACTATGTCAATGTGCTACAAGTCTGTAATTATTGCAGTGTCTCAGCAATGCAGCAATAGAAACTTCTATTTGCACATTTAAACAGATATACTTATTCAAGAAGGATAAACCGGTGTATCAACTACTTGTAACGCGTAAAAGCCAGTATCAACAAAGAATAAGACTGAATCATTACTAAAATATTCTATCAACATCAACAACTTAAACTTCAACATGATCATAAATTAATCATTCTTTTAACTTCACGTATACAACTACATCAGAAACATGTACACTTCCTATTCCAAATCACCGCAAAGTCAACAAACACAACAAAACTAAACAACACACAACTAAGCAATCAAACTAAATCACTCGAATCAATTCAATTCAAATTATAACTCCCTCGTCCCAACGCCTCACCACTCCCACTACCAACAACCGACAACAAACCACCCTCGACTGCCTCACTCTCATCCAAAAACAAATCATCAGGACACCTAAACGCTGAATGCAAACCAACAACCACCACAACCACAACCAACGCAACCAACACATCGACTCCCACACTCGTAAAACACAAGACAACAAACAGTCACCAAACTCAACCCAACCATCACAACACGATCATCAACCACACGGCCGAAAACTGTAACATTCACATCGCGCATAAAATAAAGAAACAACCAAAGCACAAATAAAACTAAATAAACAATGATTGATATAGGATGGTATATTAAGCTAAGGAATATAACAACTAGCATAATTAAAGCGTGATTGGCTCTGAAATAGTATAGGTTTTGTCGTATTCGAGATACGGCTTCGTCGTAAGTTTTTGGGGCCGATGCCGAGGTGTTGTCGAAAAAGACGCGCCATGGGCGCCATTGACTCCCACTACCATGTGGGTCGCCTCCACTGCAAAGTAAAAGTCTATGTGGGTCGCCGAGTGGATTTTTAGAGAAGTCGGTCGCATACTCGACCTATTCGTTTGCTTGTGTTGTGTGTTGAATTAAATAAAATTAATTTTTGTGGGATATATGTTTTTTTAGTGTATTTCGCATTATTATGCTTAAAAGATTGCATGTAAGTCGTCTGAGAGATAAAACTGTTGTGATAGTAAAATTGTGGGTCGATGCAAGTCACTACTCGGTGTAGCCTAACACACCCAAAAACACACTCCACAAAAACTTGCATAATATAACTTACACTCTTGGTACCCAATATACCTGAGTAAAACACAAACATGTAAATTGTTGGGACAGAAATGTGGCTGGAAATTTGTGGGCAGTTCTGGTTCGTTACTAGCCTAACACCCGTTAAGTTATGCACACTGCCTAAAATCCAACCAAACGCACCTAAAATCTTTTAATTGCACTGCCTCCGTGTCTTGTTCATGTATACAAAAGGTTACAAACCTCTCAACTGCCACACACATATCTTTTATATAATAAAAGAATTACATTGTTATATTCTCATGCAACTTTACCTTGCAACTTTACCTATTTTATTACTGTTTTTTTGTAATAAATGGATATTGCAATGTAGTATCAATTTTCGCTTTTCCAAATTATAAACATTTGAAAAGAAACATAGATTGTTTGATTTGAAGAATTACAGAATGGTGAGAGACAGAGAGTAGTCATTTGAAGTTAATTATTGGTCTCCAGCCTATCATGCTACAATAGTAGATTGGTCTTAAGTTTTATTTGTATAGTGTTGTTCGCGTATGAATGAAGAAATTCGTGCTACAGTATGAACGACTGATATTAGTATCTCTAGTTTTTAAGTGACTAAATTGAATGTATGCTTCTTTTGTTTGTTCAACTCTAGTGAATATACTACCCACCGGGACTAGTGCACATGGCTCAATGGAACTAGTCGCAACCTCATTTAGTCCCCGATATACACAACGTACTGCGTGTATTTCAAGAGTTTGAGTACCCAAAGGCAACATCAACGGCCTCTATGGTTTGTATTTTCTTTTGACAAAGTAAGAAAATTAGGTGTTGTGGTTCGCTCATTGAGGATGATTTCAAATGATTTCAAATGGGTCGCCGAGTGGATTTTTGGAGAAGTGCAACCTATTCGTTTGCTTGTGTTGTGTGTGTGTTGAATTAAATAAAATTAAGTTTTGCAAGATATGTTTTTTTAGTGTAGGTCGCTTTATTGTGCTTAAAAGATCGTATGTAAGTCGTCGAAGAGAGAAAACTGAGATGCCAGTAAAATTGTGGGTCGATGCAGGTCACTACTCGGGGTAGCCTAACACACCAAAAAACACACTCCTTAAAACTTGCATCATCTAACTTACATTTTGGGACTCAATATACCTCAGTAAAACACAAACTCACTACAAAAACTATTTAAAAAAATCAAAGAAACACAAACCAACACTTTGTTGGTTAACCATGGAAGCCACCAACACAAATCAACTAACTCACATTACGGTGCAATATATTGAAACCAACGAGCTGTCATTTTAGATTAACTTGCACGGTGCGTTACTGCACTGTATCCTCTAGCGCAAATTTTAAAATTTCATTTCCACTGCTTTGGTTGAAAATATGAGATATGAGACTATTTAGTTAAAAAATAAATCATTATGTTTATTTTAGTTGCTAACAGATTTACTCGAATGTTTTATATAATAAAAATCATGTTAGAATTAATAAAAGCATGTATATATAGTTTTATGCTAATGAAGTTTGATAAATTTTAAGTTGGGTTGAGGTTATACATACCCTTTAAAAGGATATTAGCTCCCTATTTTTTAAAACAAATAATTTAAAATTTAGTTTTTATTATAAATACATAACTGAAAATACAAAAATACATAAATTATGATTAGCTAAAAATATTATCAAGAAGAAAATAGGTAAAAGACTTTTTTCATGTTCACATTAGGGGTGAGAAAAACGGATTGTGGATCAGATCGGACCGAGAAACCGGACCGAACCTATTTCGGTCCGATCACCGTTTCATCCTTTTTCTTATTTTCGGTCCTCGGTGCGGTTCGGTCCGGTTCGATTTTACGACAAACCGGCAATTATGCCTTGTTAGACCGGACCGGACCATTTCAGTCCGATGTTTTGGTCAAAGTCGGTTTCGGTCCGGTCCGGTTTTCGGACCATGAGCACCCCTAGTTCACATAGTGAGAAAAAATGGCTTTGGAGTAGCCCTAACACCTAGTTGTGTTAGTCAGGTCGGGTTGATCGGGTTCGGGTCAAAGCTAAAAATACCAGAACCCGATCTTATTTTGAATTCGGGTCAATTTGGGTCGGGCCAACTCGGATCGGTCCATTTGTGTTCGGATCAACCCGAATATAAGTAAAATATAATAAATTTAAATGCTTTTACTTGTTTAAATAGAAAATTTATAAAATATATATAAAAAATTAAAAAAAATATATGTATTCGAGTCAATTGAGTTGACCCGTGTAACACCCTCAAATTCACAACAACGCAGCGGAGTATCACTTTGGAGTGCTACTTCATAGTTCATACACACAAGCCACAACGAACGACCTCATAAGAGACGTTTTAAAATAAAGTATCACATTCGATTAAAATATCAGAGTTGCACAGGTCCCCAAGCTTTAAGTTTGATAAAATCCATAAGAGTCAAACACGACTCGATTAGAAAACAATTTTTAAATCTTTATCGAATGTGAATTGTTCACCAAGTCCGAGTCCTTTGATATCTATGCATCGTCCCATCCAAGCAAGCACAAGCATATACCTAAGATAAACATGCTAAAAACGTCAACAATAATATTGAGTGAATCAATAGAGTTTATAATAAACCATTTTGAACACAAGCATAGCAAAACAAGTAGTTCACAATCAATACGTTGCTAGAGCCACGAACCGAACCTTAACCAGGTGCCCATCCCGGAGTGACAGTGTTACACACTCTCAATGCTAACTACAACATGTCTACTAGCAGACATGGTCGTTAGGCCAAATAGATCTATCCCATTGCATTAGCGTTTACCTATCACAGGTAATTAACGGTCCATAACGGAAGGGCTACCACACAGACACTCATAGCAACGAAATCACGTTCACATATCAAAAACAACTTGCGTTCGATTTATAAAACAAGCATGTATCTCCCTTGCGGGTTTTAAAACATTTAAAATATTTAAATGCGAGGCTATGAACTCACCTTGATCGAAGACTACGATCAAATAATCAAATCAATCACGAAGCGTCACAACCAACGAACTCGGCGGCGACCTAGAATGTTGTCACGCGATTAGAAAAATAACAATGTAAGATCGAATGATACGTATATCGCGACATTATATATATATATATATATATATATATATATATATATATATATATATATATATATATAGGGATGAGTTCTAGGGAAAACCATATTTTGCTAGAAAACCCAGAAAACTCAAAAAATCAAACA